>CAMZMU010000056.1:3796831-3879140 GCA_947311845.1 Poa pratensis | reverse complement strand
TCTCAAACGTATCTATAATTTTTGATGTTCCATGCTTGTTTTATACCAATTGCTACATGTTTTGCATCTACTTTATATCACTTTTATACATTTTTTGGGACTAACCTATTAACAAGATGCCGAAGTGCCAGTTCCTGTTTTCTGCTGTTTTTGTATTCCAGAAAAGCTAGTCTGGAAATATTCTCGGAATTGGACGAAACTACACGGGGGTGCCTATTTTTCCAGAACACGCCTGACGGAGCGAAGGAGCAGCAGAGGAGGGCCACCAGGAGGCCACACGCACCTAGGGCGCGGGCCCCCCTCTGCCGCGCCCTAGGGTGGTGTGGGCCCCTCGGGGGTCCGCAGCCGCCGCCCTTTCGCCTACTTATTCCCCCCGACGCGAAAACCCTAAGTACCTGAGCAAATATCCACGAAAAGTTCCAGAGACGCCGCCGTCGTCAACCCTAGCTCGGGAGGGTTCAGAACCTCTTCCCGGCACCCTGCCGGAGAGGGGAATCGTCACCGGAGGCTTCTACATCGCCATGCCTGCCTCCGGAGTGATGCGTGAGTAGTTCATCCTTGGACTACGGGTCCATAGCAGTAGCTAGATGGTTGTCTCTCCACTTTGTGCCATCATGTTTAGATCTTGTGAGCTGCCCTACATGATCAAGATCATATTATTGTAATGCTACATGTTGTGTTTGCTGGGATCCGATGAATATTGAATATTATGTCAAGTTGATTATCAATCTATCTTATATGTTATTTAAGATCTTGCATGCTTTCCGTTACTCGTAGATGCTTTGGCCAAGTAGATGCTTGTAACTCCAAGAGAGAGTATTTATGCTAGATAGTGGGTTCATGTCTCCGTTTAACCTGGGACAGTGACAGAAAGTTCTAAGGTTGTGGATGTGCTGTTGCCACTAGGGATAACCTAACGATGCTATGTCCACGGGCATATGTGTTTGTTTACATTACGCACTTTACTTAATGCAATTATCCGTTGCTTGCAACTTAATACCAACGGGGGACTCGGATGACAACCCGGCGGTGGATTATTAGTCATAGATGCTGTTGGATAACGTCTATGTATTATGTCGTAATGCCCAATTAAATATCATAGTAGTCAACATGTCATGTATATGCATTGTCATGCGCTCACTATTCGTCAATTGCCCAGCTGTAATTTGTTCACCCAACATGTTAGTTATCTTTTATGGAGAGACACCACTAGTGAACTGTGGACCCCGGTCCATTCTTTTACACTGATTAAACAACCACAAACTGCAAACTGTTCCTTTTTCATTCTCTGCAATTTAATACTCATTTTCCACACCATACGTTTAATCCTTTGTTTTCAGCAAGCCAGTGAGATTGACAACCTCACTGTTTCGTTGGGGCAAAGTAGTTTGATTGTGTTGTGTGCAGATTCCACGTCAACAGTCCAGACTCCCTCGACAGCTATTTTTCTGGCGCCGTTGACAACCTTCTGAAGAGTTGCTGCTCCTACTGGTTCGATAACCTTGGTTTCTTTCTGAGGGAAAACTTGCTGCTGACTACATCATACCTTCCTCTTGGGGTCTCCCAACGAACGTGTGTTTCACGTCATCAAGCTATTTTTCTGGCGCCGTTGCCGGGGAGACAGCAGTCTTCTGCAAGGGGAGTTTCACGCTTCCAATCTCTTTACTTTGTTTTTGTCTTGCTTAGTTTATTTTATTTTATCTTGTTTGCTTTCAATTATCAAAAACACAAAAAAATTAGTTACTTGCATCTAGTTTACTTTCAAGTTATTTTCTGTTGTTTTTTTCTGCTAAAATGAGTACTCCTGAGAACACTAAGTTGTGTGATTTCACTAGCACGAACAACAATGATTTCATATGCACACCTATTGCTCCACCTGCTGCTTCAGCAGAATTTTATGAAATTAAACCTGCACTTTTAAATCTTGTTATGAAAGAGCAATTTTCTGGTGTTAGTACTGATGATGCTGCTGTTCACCTTAATAACTTTGTTGAACTTTGTGAAATGCAAAAGCTCAAGGAAGTAGATGGTGATATTATTAAACTGAAACTTTTTCCTTTCTCCTTGAGAGGACGTGCTAAAGAATGGTTGCTATCTTTGCCTAGAAATAGTATTGATTCATGGACTAAATGCAAAGATGCTTTTATTGGAAAATATTATCCTCCTGCTAAGATTATTTCTTTGAGAAGTAGCATAATGAATTTTAAGCAATTTGATAATGAACATGTTGCTCAAGCATGGGAGAGAATGAAATCATTGGTTAAAAATTGTCCCACTCATGGACTGACTACTTGGATGATCATCCAAACCTTCTATGCAGGATTAAATTTTTCTTCGAGGAATTTATTGGATTCGGCCGCTGGAGGTACCTTTATGTCCATCACTTTGGGTGCTGCAACAAAGCTTCTTGATGATATGATGATTAATTATTCTGAGTGGCACACCGAGAGAGCTCCAACAGGTAAGAAGGTAAATTCTGTTGAGGAAACCTCTCCTTGAGTGCCAAAATTGATACTATTATGTCTATGCTTGCAAATGGTCAAACACATGTTGATCCAAATAATGTTCCTTTAGCTTCTTTGGTTGCTCAAGAAGAGCATGTTGATGTGAACTTCATTAAAAATAATAATTTCAACAACAATGCTTATAGGAATAATTTTGGTAATAGCAATTATAGGCCCTATCCTTCTAATAGTGGCAATGGTTATGGAAATTCCTATAGTAACTCCTACAACAATAATAAGAGTGTACCCTCGATCTTGAAGTTATGCTTAAGGATTTTATTAGTACACAAACTGCTTTCAATAAAACTGTTGAGGAGAAATTTGGGAAAATTGATGTGCTTTCCTCTAAAGTTGATAGTCTTGCTCTTGATGTTGACTTATTGAAACTAAAGAACATGCCTCATGATGTTAAAGAGAGCAAAACTCTCAATGCTATACAAGTTAAAATTGATAACAATGTGAGGATGTTAGCTGAATTGCATGCTAGATGGGAAAGAGAGGATGAAATTGCTAGAAAGAATAATATTGCTAGAGTTTATACTATTACTACTTCTGAAAATGCTTCAAACTCAAGTGTTAACAAACCTCCTACCATTAATGGCAAGATAGTTGGTGTTGGTAATGTTTCCACTTCTATTGCAAAATGTCCTAAATTGCCTGATAACTCTGAAACTGTCCTTGATAAAGATGCTGAAATTTCTAGCAATAAGGAAGAGAATAATTCCATTACTTTTGATGATAATGACTTTGATTTTGATGGTTGCAATATTTCTGAAGTAATTAAGTTCTTGCAAAAGCTAGCTAGAAGTCCTAATGCTAGTGCTATAAACATGGCTTTTACTAAACATATTACTAATGCTCTCATACAAGTTAGGGAAGAGAAATTAAAACATGAAGCTTCTATCCCTAGGAAGTTAGAAGATGGTTGGGAGCCCATCATTAAATTGAAATTGAATGACTTTGATTGCAATGCTTTGTGTGACCTTGGTGCTAGTATTTCTGTTATGCCTAAAAGATTATATGATATGCTTGATTTAGCACCTTTGGAAAATTGTTACTTGGATGTTCACCTTGTTGATTCTACTATTAAAAAACCTTTGGGAAGAATTGATGATGTTCTTATCATGGTTAACAACAATTATGTCCCCGTTGATTTTATTGTCTTGGATATTGAGTGCAATCCATCATGCCCTATTGTGCTGGGAAGACCTTTTCTTAGACTGTAGGTGCTATTATTGATATGAAAGAAGGGAATATAAAATATCAATTTCCTCTCAAGAAAGGTATGGAACACTTTCCTAGGAAGAAGATTAAGCCACCTTATGATTCTATTGTTCGAACAAATTACAATGTTGATGCTTCTTCACTTGGTAATACTTGATGCATGCTTTGTGCCTAGCTAAAAGGCGTTAAAGAAAAGCGCTTATGGGAGGCAACCCATTTTATTTTTCTGCAATTTTTCTTTTATTGAGTCAAGGAGTTTGTTTACTTCTGTAGCAACTCCTTTGTATCTTTATTTTCTCGCATTGTTGTGCCAAGAGTAGCCTCTAATGTTAAGATGATGCTTAATTTTGATTGCTGCGCAGAAACAGATTTTTGCTGTTCACTGTACGAAATTCCTAAAATCACCAGATTGTTAATTAAATCTGAAATTTTTGTGCGTAATCTTTATGAATGTCTGAAACTTTCGATCTGAGCGTCGTAAGTGCCTCGAAAAAATTCGTCTTTGCGGACTGTTCTGTTTTAGACAGATTATGCCTTTTTATTTTGCATTCTCTCTTTTACTAGTGTTGAGTGAAATTCTTTTTTGGGTGGAAGAGCTTCACATAACATCAGTGGCTGTAGCTAATGTTTAAAGTAACAAATCATATTGCGTCTTTATAGAACATGTGAATTTTTGATTATGCACTAACCCTCTAATGAGATCTACTTTGAGTTTGGTGTGACGGAAGTTTTCAAGGGTCAAGAGAGAAGGATGATATAATAGGATCAAGAAGAGTGAAGAGCTTAAGCTTGGGGAGGCTCCCATGGATCTCCCCAGCATATTTCAAGAAGACTCAAGCGTCTAAGCTTGGGGATGCCCAAGGCATCCCCTTCTTCATCGTCAAAATTATCAGGTCATCTCTAGTGAAACTATATTTTAATTCTTTCACATCATATGTGCTTTTCTTGGAGCGTCTGTGTGCTTTTATTTTCAGTATTGCATTTTATTTTCAATAAAGCTTGACTGGACCCTAGCATTCTTGATTGGGAGAGAGACACGCTCCGCTTTTTCATGAGAATACTCCTATTCTTCACTTATATTTGTTGAGTATTCATATCTAGCGCTGTTCAGCTTTTAGCTCTTGTTTTCATGTATCTCTTGTCAGAGCTATTAGCTTTCTTTTGTAGAAAGTACTCTCTTGCTTCACTTATATTTGTTTGGAGAGTTGATGAAATAAATTGATTGGTGTTTGGTTGGTTCAGAAAATGTTGCATGTGGTAATTGGTATAAGGAAAAACTTGCTTAATCTTGTAGATCACTAAAATGGATAACTTGATGCTTGTCAATTGTTTTGAGTTAACAAGTAGATCATGATTAAATTGTGCATCACATGAGTTAAGCCTATTAGTGAAGAACTACCGTAAAGCTTGTTGAAAATTTGGTTTGCATCGGTGGTACCTCTAAGGTCTAGATATTTTCTAATAACAGGGTTTGGTTAACAAGGAAGACGGTATGAAGTCTTATAACGTTTGCAATATGTTTGTCATATAAAACTTGGTGTACGGGTTGATATTCTTGTTTGCTTACATAACCTTGCTAGCCTAAACTCTGTACTGAGAGGGAATGCTTCTCGTGCATCCAAATCCTTGAGCCAAAATCCATGCCATTTGTGTCCACCATAACTACCTATATGTGGTATTTCCTTGCCACTCCAAGTAAATTTTTCATGTGCTACCTTTAAATTATTCAAAATGTTATTATTCCCTTTTTGTGTCAATGTTTACTAGCTCATGAGGAATTAGTGTGGTTATTCTTTATTCTATTTGTCGAGTGGACTTTTACACCTGGACTAGTGGCATATACATCCGCTTATCCAATAACTTGCAAAAAGAGCTGGCAACGGGGTGCCCAGTCCCAATTAATTACAACTTTAACCAATTAATTCTCTTCACACTTTTGCCCTGATTCATCAGTAAGCAATGACAAACAGTGAAATACCTGAATGTGTGTAAACCAAAGAGAAAGAGGGATGATCTGCCTTGCTGGTAGAAATAACGTCCTTCATGGGAGCCGCTCTTAAAAGTCCGTTCGACAGGTAGAATACTGTTCTCACCCGCTACCATTCGTTGACAATTAACAAACACCTCTCAAAAATAGATACTCCTCCATGGTATGTGATTGATGGAAGGCACCCGAGGATTCGGTTAGCCATGGCTTGTGTTAGCAAGGTTGGGAGGAGTATCAAATATTTTATGCAATCTCTATATGCTTTCAAAAACCTAAAAGCTCTAGCACATGATTTAATCCCTGCTTCCCTCTGCGAAGGGCCTTTCTTTTACTTTTATGTTGAGTCAGTTTTCCTATTCTTTCTGTCTTCCACAAGCAAACACTAGTGTCAACTTTGTTACAACATGCGTTATATGCAATGTATTGGACTTGTTATACTACTTTGTGTTGACAATATCCATGAGATAAATATGTTGAAAGTTGAAGCAAATGCTGAAACTAAATTCTTCCTTTGTGTTGATTAAATACCTTTTATTAGAAACTATTGCTTTATGAGTTAACACTTATGCAAAACTGTTTGATGCTTGTCTCGAAAGTACTATTCATGAAAACGTTTAGCTTGTGTGATTCATTGTTTACTCATTATCTATTTGGTAGCAAATTATAGACCATTGACTTGGATCACTTCATTCATTTACATGTGCCTTGCAATATTATATGATCAAGATTATGATAGTAGCATGTCACCTCAAAAATTATTTTGTTTTTATCGTTTACCTACTCGAGGACGAGTAGGAACTAAGCTTGGGGATGCTGATACGTCTCAAACGTATCTATAATTTTTGATGTTCCATGCTTGTTTTATACCAATTGCTACATGTTTTGCATCTACTTTATATCACTTTTATACATTTTTTGGGACTAACCTATTAACAAGATGCCGAAGTGCCAGTTCCTGTTTTCTGCTGTTTTTGTATTCCAGAAAAGCTAGTCTGGAAATATTCTCGGAATTGGACGAAACTACACGGGGGTGCCTATTTTTCCAGAACACGCTGACGGAGCGAAGGAGCAGCAGAGGAGGGCCACCAGGAGGCCACACGCACCTAGGGCGCGGGCCCCCCTCTGCCGCGCCCTAGGGTGGTGTGGGCCCCTCGGGGGTCCGCAGCCGCCGCCCTTTCGCCTACTTATTCCCCCCGACGCGAAAACCCTAAGTACCTGAGCAAATATCCACGAAAAGATCCAGAGACGCCGCCGTCGTCAACCCTAGCTCGGGAGGGTTCAGAACCTCTTCCCGGCACCCTGCCGGAGAGGGGAATCGTCACCGGAGGCTTCTACATCGCCATGCCTGCCTCCGGAGTGATGCGTGAGTAGTTCATCCTTGGACTACGGGTCCATAGCAGTAGCTAGATGGTTGTCTCTCCACTTTGTGCCATCATGTTTAGATCTTGTGAGCTGCCCTACATGATCAAGATCATATTATTGTAATGCTACATGTTGTGTTTGCTGGGATCCGATGAATATTGAATATTATGTCAAGTTGATTATCAATCTATCTTATATGTTATTTAAGATCTTGCATGCTTTCCGTTACTCGTAGATGCTTTGGCCAAGTAGATGCTTGTAACTCCAAGAGAGAGTATTTATGCTAGATAGTGGGTTCATGTCTCCGTTTAACCTGGGACAGTGACAGAAAGTTCTAAGGTTGTGGATGTGCTGTTGCCACTAGGGATAACCTAACGATGCTATGTCCACGGGCATATGTGTTTGTTTACATTACGCACTTTACTTAATGCAATTATCCGTTGCTTGCAACTTAATACCAACGGGGGACTCGGATGACAACCCGGCGGTGGATTATTAGTCATAGATGCTGTTGGATAACGGTCTATGTATTATGTCGTAATGCCCAATTAAATATCATAGTAGTCAACATGTCATGTATATGCATTGTCATGCGCTCACTATTCGTCAATTGCCCAGCTGTAATTTGTTCACCCAACATGTTAGTTATCTTTTATGGAGAGACACCACTAGTGAACTGTGGACCCCGGTCCATTCTTTTACACTGATTAAACAACCACAAACTGCAAACTGTTCCTTTTTCATTCTCTGCAATTTAATACTCATTTTCCACACCATACGTTTAATCCTTTGTTTTCAGCAAGCCAGTGAGATTGACAACCTCACTGTTTCGTTGGGGCAAAGTAGTTTGATTGTGTTGTGTGCAGATTCCACGTCAACAGTCCAGACTCCCTGACAGCTATTTTTCTGGCGCCGTTGACAACCTTCTGAAGAGTTGCTGCTCCTACTGGTTCGATAACCTTGGTTTCTTTCTGAGGGAAAACTTGCTGCTGACTACATCATACCTTCCTCTTGGGGTCTCCCAACGAACGTGTGTTTCACGTCATCAATACTTTCCATGCCTTGGTCCAGTGCCCGCACGCAGCGGCGCTATGGTCTGCAATGCGGGAAGTGTGAAAGGATCGGTATGGCCACCTAGCGGGGGGGGGGGGGGGGGGTGAATAGGTGCTACTCAATCTTTAGCTCTTTTTCAAATTTAGGCTTGACAAAAAGGTAAATTCTCTAGATATGCTACTACGGTGAATTTACCTATATGACAAGTTAATACAAGACTAAGCACGCTACAAGTAAGAACTAGCGAGTAAGGAGTAACCGAATGGGAAGCACGCGGAGACAAGGATGTATTCCCAAGTTCCTCCATTTTAGGGGAGTATGTCTCGTTGGAGGGGTGTGAGTTTCAAACTCAAATGCCACAAATGGCCTCACCCTATTCTCCGATGAACTTGCCCAAAGCTGGGTTCACCTTCCACTATCAGAATCCTTCAAGGCGGAATCCGGAGCCCTTACAACAAACTTGAGGCTCAACACACAAAAGGATTGGGGGCTCCCAAGGACCACAACACCTGCTACAAAAAAGTAACAAGCAAGTAAGTACAACAAGATGCCTAGGTTTTCCTAGTGGAAACCCTAGGCTCGAATCCCTCAAGTGAACGAGGGGGAAATGAAGAACGCTTTGGTGATGATGTAGATCGGGGCCTTCTCCTTCAATCCTCCAAGTATGAGCAAGTTTGGTCGGAGGGATTGGGAGATCTATGAGCTTGAAGCTTTGCTTTTAATGAAGGAGAGAGAATCTGAAGCTTAGGAAAATGGAGGTAGGTGGAGGGGAATTTATACCCCCTCCCGAAATGTGGCCGTTGGAGGGGAAAAGTCGTCTGCCCCGAGAGCCGGCCTTGGCCCGGCAAGGCCGGTCAGGAATCTTTGGCTGGCTGCAGATGCAGGGAGGCCGGCCTTGGCCCGACCTTGGGCTGCCGACGGAGGCCGGCATGGAGCCCGAGCCTCCCAGCCTTGACCCCAGCCTTGGGCCAGCCTCTATTGCCAAGGAGGCCGGCATGGCAGCCGAGACGGCGGCCTGGCAGACCACCTTTTTAGCTTCCCTTTTTCTTTCCTTTTTGGTGTGAGGCATATAGATGAAATATTTCAACCCTGCAACACTTAGCATCATATTAAAATGTCACCAGTGTTGTTATCTAACACACAAAACACAGAGGGATAAATAAATGCTCTTTCAATCTCCCCTTTTTGGTGTTAGATGACAACACTAGGATTTGCAATAAAAATCCACACTAGATCATGTTATCAAGAAAAATGGAAAGGGCTCCCCCTAAATGTGTGCATATAGTTTGTTTGCCTTGGAATGCATATACACAATAAGGAGGGAAACATTTCCAACAATATATAATCAACATGATATAGACAACAACACACATTGCACAAAATGAGACAACTCCAACTAGATTGAGATTTTGAGATGAAGGCCATACCTTGTGCATAAAGATGTCAACAATTATACTAAAGCACATAACCATATAGTCTCAACCATAGATACGCCCGAATACCGAAAACCATAGTCTCATACAATAATTTAACCATCTCATACAATAGTTCCACGATACAATAATGATAACCAAGTTCCACGAACATAAAGCAAATAGAGTTCAACTAAAACGATTGCAAATCCAAATAAGCAAATGAGAAAACATGCTATGCATGAATGCAAATCCCCGAAGAGAACTTTCTCCCCCTTTGGCATCAAGACACCAAAAAGGAGGAAAGTGAAGCAAGAAGCACAAGTGATCACTCGATGTGGTCGTCGTGGCCAAAATCACCAACCCTAGCAGCATCGCCATCATCCGTAGCCTGACCGGAGCTCGAAGCAGCAAGGTTCCCTGGCCAATAGGGACCAAGAGAGGAGGCATCATCACCAAGCCAATAAGTGTTCTTGGATTTCCAAACAGCTTCAGGTAACTCATCGGAGCTAAAAGGATAGGAAAGTTCAAGCTTTTTCATAACCTCTCATTGGTTGCGGTTGTAGGCCTTCTGCTTTCAATATGCCTTGTGTGCCTTATCTTGATGATCAATAAAGAAGCAATTCATCTTCTGAAAGATGGACACGAGGATATGCTTCTTCTTAGGAGCTGCAACCGCAGGTTCGGCTTGAGAAGAGCTAGGAACATCTTCAGAAGGTGTGCGACAAGCACGCTTGCCGCGAGGGGGAGCAACCGGAGCAACATCATCTTCCACATCCTCTTCAAGAGCTGCTATAGGAAGGAGAGTAGGCGTAACAAAGGCATAATTGTTGAGATGAGCTGGAGCAAGCTTGGTGTTAATCAGTTTCTGCAGAAAAGGACCATAGATGGGAACCTTTTTGTTGAGAACCACGGAGCGCATCTCGTTCCACATGTAATCCAAAACATCCAACTTCTTGCCGAACCCCTTGAGTTGCTCAATGTAATAGAGAAGGTTTATCATCCAACCGCGAACCTCACCCTTGTCCCCATACTTGACATGGATAGTGTTTCTCAAAATAACATGGACAACCTTCCAAAAAGGAGTGAAGTTTTTGACCCTCGGAATGTGAAGGAGTGCCACATCGGGAGATTAGCAATGAGCAATTCCATTTCAGGCCTTCATAATCTTGCTCTCATCATCATGAATACGGATAGAAGCCATGGACTGGAATGGGAGTTCAACAAGGCCAAAGAGAGCACCAAACTCCGCAATAGTAGCTTCACACTTGATACCACCACTCATCCAAGTCATAGTCCTAGGGTTCTCGAAAAAATACACGGTGGCATAGAATTCCTGAAGCAATTCCGAAGAAAATTTAAAAGCACAATCCATAAGAGAACTAATGCCATGAAAGTCCAAGAGCTCCATAACATCAGACCTATATTCTCTTAGCATGTTCACATCAAAGTATTTGTGAGGTACATGAGTATTCTTGCGAGAGCATACCACATTTTTATAAACTTGCTCATGCATCTTGCAATAGAACTGATTGTCACTACGAGTGCGCTGTCCAAATGCATAGGGATTGAATTCTAGCCGGTCATGCTCGAAATCATAAGAGGATCGCTTAGCCCAAGAATCATGCACCGGTTCAACCGGGTTGGCAGGAAGATCAAACCTTTCCTTGGAGGCAGAGGCTTTCTTGTTCTTGGCCTTGTCCTTGCTAGAGGCCATCCTTGCTTGAGAAAATCCCAAGAAATCCAATCTTGAGAAGAACACACAAGAACACCAACAAGTGAGGAGATCTCCCCCAATCCTTCACCAAAGCAAAAAGCTTTTGGATGGGATGGAAGATTGGGAGGGAATCTCTCAAATCTGAGGGCAAAAGAGGTGGAGGAGTGGAGCAATGGTGGAGGAGGGAGGAGGAGGAGGTCGGGCAGCCATGGGGTTGGAGAGGAAATCATGGGGGAGGAAGAAGATAGAGAGAGGAAACCGGTCAACTCCCCCCTATAGGCGCCCCGACTGGCCGGTCTTGGCCCGGCCTCGACCTGGCCTCGTTCTCGGCAAGGCCGGGCAGGCACCCGAAGCGTCCGGCCTCGACCCGGCCTCGGACCGGCCTCACGCGGAAAGGAGGCTGGGCACCGCCGAGGGAGCCGGCTTTGGTCCAGCCTCGGCCCCGGCCTCGCGTGGAGCGAAGGCCGGCCTCCCAGACAACAAATGATTTGAGATTTTTGAGTTTTGCTCCGGTTTCAAGGATGACAAGGGGTAAAACATGAGTGTCAAGGGGGGAGTGCAGGCATGATAAACATAAAGGCAAATGCAAGCATAAAAATCTTCGCACATCCAATGGAGAAAAACGATAAGTCCAAATAGGCAACATTGGATGTGATGGCGAATATGCAAGAAAATCACAAAGAAATTCCAATAAGATCCAACTCCTCACAAAGAGGAGGGCGGTGGCCTAGGCTACCATGTATGAGTTTTATGGCGTGACACTGCGAAGATATATCTTGGGTTCACAACCACTACTCGTCATTTAAGCTCACAATTCATAAAAACGAATATAGAGAAGCAAATGAGTTCTTAATGTTGGCATAATGGGGGGAGGGATAGTCCAATGTATTAGGAACGCACTCCCCCTATGTCCATGCCTACACCTAAACACGATAAATAGTCAAGACATAGGTGTGTATGCAAGATAGTCAAGCCAAGCTCTTTGAATCCACGATATTTATCTCATTCCTCAAATAAGTGAACCTTGTTTCATCAAGAGGCTTCGTGAAAATATCGGCAAGTTGATCTCTTGTGGGAACATGGCCTAGCTCAATATCACCTCGGGCAACATGATCTCGAATGAAATGATGACGAATCTCAATATGCTTGGTTCTTGAATGTTGCACCGGGTTGTGGGCAATCTTGATAGCACTCTCATTGTCACATAAAAGAGGCACTTTGTCACAATTGACACCGTATTCTTTTAAGTTTGCCTCATCCATAACAATTGAGTGCATGCACTTGCGGCCGCCACGTACCCGGCTTCGGTGGTAGAGAGAGATATACAATTTTGCTTCTTGGAAGACCAACTCACCAAGGAACCACCGAGAAATTGGCAAGCCTCGGAAGTTGACTTCCTATCATCATGATCATCGGCCCAATCCGAGTCCGTGTGCCCACGAAGCAATAGTAATCACCTTTGATATCCATTGATAGTATTAAAATGCAAAGTCCATGTTAGTTTTATGACCTTGATACTCGGGACGAGCATGGGTTAAGCTTGGGGATGTTGATGCATGTAAAATGCATACATGAACTTTACATTTTATTACATGTTATTTGCATCATATAAGGGTTATATTCATGATTTATATTGAGTTTTGGGGATAATTAAGAATTTCCCATTTTTCTGGAATTAACCCTGCAATGTCAGAAAACCCCTTTTTCTATATTTTTACGTTTCAGGCGACCAAATCACGTCATAATGACCTGAGATTTTACGGGGATCATTTTTTGGAAGGAACGAAACATAGGCGCAAAGGAAACGAAGAAACGGAGACCAGAAGGCTGAAAGGGGTGGGCCCACGTGGCCAGATTCCCTGACCGCGTGGGACCCCTCATCCTGGACCTCGGGCCTCCGCTGCCGTCGATCCTTCTTCCCGAAGCTTCGTCTTGACCTAAAAACGACTATATATAGACCCCCCCATGGCTTTCGCGAAAGGGAGAGCCGCCGAAACACAGAAACCACGAAACAGAAGCCTGGAGCTGAAGATTGGAGGGGGAAAACTCCGGCGGGGCGCTGCCGGTGTGGTCTCCTTCTCCTCACAACATCTCCACCGACACCATGATGAAGAGGGAGTAGTCCACCCTGGACTATGGGTTTGTGGCAAGACATGGTTTGACAAGTTATTAATAATATGGGCCTCACGTCCTAACATAGAGATCTCAAGTATAAGTTGTTCTCTCTCTTATGCTCCACCAAGATGCGAACTAAATCATAACACCTTAGTAATTAAGATAAATCAGAGCATAGCAATAAGTTCAATGACATGAAGTTAAAATAAGAACATGCTAGATCTAGTCATGGAGGTAGTGGCCAAGGTCACATCCACTCTCCGGTAGCATGGTATTTTTGTTTATCCCTAGTGAGGCAACAAAGTAAGGTAGAAAACCCAAGTGGATCGCAGAACTATCTGTCACGTTCACTGCACTAGCCACCCCCGTTACTCCAACTAATGCACACGTTCCCCTCACATGCTCTCATAAACATGCTTGATCATGACAAGTAAATAAGAACGGGGTACATAATATGCATCTACTTTCATAACTGAAACAAAACCATTGCAATCTCAAACATGTATTAACTCATAATAAAGATCCACCACAAAGGAATTACATAGATGACCGTAATCATGTTCAGCAGCTCATACGGTACTAATTAGTGAAGCTCATAGAGAGGAGAGATACATAAGTTACTTCCACAAACCCATAGTCCAGGGGTGGACTACTCCCTCTTCATCATGGTGTCGGTGGAGATGTTGTTGGAGGGAAGGAGACCACACCGGCAGCGCCCCGCCGGAGTTTTCCCCCTCCAATCTTCAGCTCCAGGCTCTGTTTCGTGGTTTCTGTGTTTCGGCGGCGCTCCCTTTCGCGAAAGCCCTGGGGGGTCTATATATAGTCGTTTTTAGGTCAAGACGAAGCTTCGGGAAGAAGATCGACGGCAGCGGAGGCCCGAGGGCCAGGATGGGGGTCCCACGCGGTCAGGGAATCTGGCCGCGTGGGCCCACCCCTTTCAGCCTTCTGGTCTCCGTTTCTTCGTTTCCTTTGCGCCTACGTTTCGTTCCTTCCAAAAAAATGATCCCCGTAAAATCTCAGGTCATTTGACGTGTTTGGTCCCTGAAACGTAAAATATAGAAAAAGGGGTTTTCTGACAGTGCAGGGTTAATTCCAGAAAAATGGGGAAATTGTTAATTATCCCCAAAACTCAATATAAATCATGAATATAACCCTTATATGATGCAAATAACATGGAATAACATGTAATAAAATGTAAAGTTCATGTATGCATTTTACATGCATCAACATCCCCAAGCTTAACCCATGCTCGTCCCGAGTATGAAGGTGATAAAACTAACATGGACTTTGCATTTTAATACTATCAATGGATATCAAAGGTGATTACTATTGCTACATAAAGTCAAATGATTCATTCTTCAAAGGAATAACAATATGCAAGATAAATTATGAAGTGATATCAAATACTCAATGTAAAGATGTTCAATGATAAATTCACAAAGTGTAACATAGAAGAAAGTACTATGGACCAAATGTATGCATAATGAAAAGTAAAAACATCCTATGGTGGTCATAGAGTACTTCTTATGAAAACTGAATATAAAAGGTGGACACTTTGGATAGATAAATAAGTAGAGGTAAAGCATGAATAAGTTTCATCTAACTTCCAAACACTTCTACTTAAGTTAATGCTTGCAATGTGGTAGTCATTGGTGTGGAGCTCTCATTACCCCTATCATAGCATCTTGAATGATTAATGTTTAAAGTGAAAGCAAATATGAGTGGTGTGCTTGACAATGTATTGGTTGAATGTCTCATGTCCCTTGAATACAAGTACCTACACCATGTGTTACTCACTTTGGTCCACAAAGTAAATTCAAATAAAGGTCATTGCAAGTAATAATAGTATCATCAAGAACTGCACTGGGGTACCTCTTGCCCCTTGACATGAACAAGCCCATGTCAAAACAACAAGACAAACAGACAATGAACAATCTCAGCACTCTTTTATTTACTATGGGTATAGCTTTTTATTATGAGGTGCATCACTGAATGAACATTATGGTTATGCTGTAAATTTCCACCATGAATGATGCATGGCTTAGATTAGCGGCCCAGGCATTTCTCTAACCATTTATACAAACTCTTTGAACTTACTAAGTATCCACATTCATTTCACCCATGATAGGCATCCATAAACAAAAGTACATGACATCAACTAAATATAAATAAGTGCAATGTTGAAAGCTTGCCATGTGACAGCACATATGGGCTAACTCCCAACCAAAACTATGGTCAAGCCCACAACTTCATAATTTTAATCACAATGGTTCATGCTTATTAAATGCAATAAAAGTAAATTGTGCATCAAGTTCGTGAGAGCTTTTAACCAATTTTTCCCATGACAATCAATAACATAAGCATTTAAATTCAGAAATGTAGATAACACAATATAACATGATAAACATACTTGGAATAGCATAAAGCTAATAGGTAGATATGGTGGACTCACTGGAAAAACTTTGGTTGAAGGTGTTGGGAAACAAGCTTTTTACTTGTTGTAATTTTTGGGCTAGCAATAGGGAGAAAGTTGACCATCTAAATGCATGCATAAGTGTCCATAGAACTAATCAATCCATGTTAAACCAAGTAAAGTTAAAATTCAACATCTAAACATGGTAAAAGATAGCTCTTGACAACACACTTGCAAATTAACATTCATTCAAAGCACATGAATTATGCAACTATATGTATCTTTTAAAATCAACTCAAACATCCCTATCCCAATATATTTAATAGCATCCAACATAATTCAACCCAAACTTCCAGTAGCTCTCTCATATATAAATGATAGTGGTGGTCTTATAACAAACCGAAATAACAAAAGCAAAAAAAAACAGACGCTCCAAGTTTATACGATAAAGTGCTTTGATCGAAAAACAGAAGTTAGACGTGTGCAAACCGAGAGTGTGTTGGTCTAGTGGGGTTGTCTTGACATCCCCAAGCTTATGGTCTTCACCATCCTTGGATAGCTCTTGGTGCAGCTCCTCTAATCCCTGTGAAAAAACTTCAAAACACCGTTTCTCCCATTTCTTTTCTGTGGGGTGATATTAGTAGTGATAAACAAATAGGTTCCTTGCTGCATAAAATCCTTAGGAAAAATTCATATGAATGTCCAGAGAGTATATAATGTTGTATGCCTACTCATAAACTCAATTGAATCAAAAAGATTCAAGCAAAAAGCTCAAAGAATGCATCAAACAATATCAAGACAGAATCTGTCCAGAAAAACAGCAGCAGCAAAACGCATTTTTCTACCCTACTTAAACTCGTCAGAAAAATCTGCAAAAATCACGTGTGCAGAGGATGAAAAGTTGAAGCTACTGTTCAAATTACAGCTCAATCGGAGTTACAGATAAAAAAATCAAACCGTGCACAGACTTCGTGCAGGCAGAAAACTCTCCGAAAATGAATAGCAACTTTTCAAACCCAAAATAGGTAAAACTTGGTTCTTTATTAAAAATCCAGAAACAAAACTAACAAACTACTCTCTTGTTACAGCAAGAGGACTCAAAGAAAATCTCAAACAAAAACAACCGGGTTGCCTCCCGTAAAGCGCTTTCTTTATAGCCATATAGCTAGGCTTACTTACTTGATAATCAAAGGGGACGTAGCTCATGAGGGAGCTTGAACCTTGGTGTGTCCCTCTTCCTTGGGAAGTGTTCCATGCTCTTCTTATGTGGAAACTGAAACTTCACATTCCCTTCCTTTGAATCAATAATGGCACCTGTAGTACGAAGAAAAGGTCTTCCCAAAATAATAGGACTAGGTTTTATTCCCCATGTCCATGATTAGAAAATCAACAGGCACAAAAGTCATGTGTAACTCTACCATAACATCACTTACTTTTCCTAGAGCATGTCTAATGGAATCATCAGCAAGTGCAAGTTCAATAGAGCATTTCTCAATATTTTTAAGTTCAAGGACTTCATATAGTTCTTTAGATAATATAGAGACACTAGATCCTAGATCTAAAATGGCATGGTGTGTCTCTTTTCCAATGGTTACTAGTACCTTAGGGATCCAGATATCCCTAAGCTTAGGTGGTATCATAGCTTCTTGATTGTACCTAGCAATGTTTTCTTTTAAGACATGATTAGCAATATAGGAACCAAAACCAGCCTGGTTAATATTAACAGAAGGATCACTTGCAAATTTTTGTAAGATAGAAATTAATTCATGCAAGCTACACTTCTCTAAATCAACAAATGGTTCCTTAACTTCACTAAGCATTTTAACTTCCTCAACTTTTCTTTCTAACTCGACTAACATAAGAGATTCATAAACATGCTTGATCATGACAAGTAAATAAGAACGGGGTACATAATATGCATCTACTTTCATAACTGAAACAAAACCATTGCAATCTCAAACATGTATTAACTCATAATAAAGATCCACCACAAATGAATTACATAGATGACCGTAATCATGTTCAGCAGCTCATACGGTACTAATTGGTGAAGCTCATAGAGAGGAGAGATACATAAGTTACTTCCACAAACCCATAGTCCAGGGGTGGACTACTCCCTCTTCATCATGGTGTCGGTGGAGATGTTGTTGGAGGAGAAGGAGACCACACCGGCAGCGCCCCGCCGGAGTTTTCCCTCCAATCTTCAGCTCCAGGTTTCTGTTTCGTGGTTTCTGTGTTTCGGCGGCGCTCCCTTTCGCGAAAGCCCTGGGGGGTCTATATATAGTCGTTTTTAGGTCAAGACGAAGCTTCGGGAAGAAGGATCGACGGCAGCGGAGGCCCGAGGGCCAGGATGAGGGGTCCCACGCGGTCAGGGAATCTGGCCACGTGGGCCCACCCCTTTCAGCCTTCTGGTCTCCGTTTCTTCGTTTCCTTTGCGCCTACGTTTCGTTCCTTCCAAAAAAATGATCCCCGTAAAATCTCAGGTCATTATGACGTGATTTGGTTGCCTGAAACGTAAAAATATAGAAAAAGAGGTTTTCTGACAGTGCAGGGTTAATTCCAGAAAAATGGGGAAATTGTTAATTATCCCCAAAACTCAATATAAATCATGAATATAACCCTTATATGATGCAAATAACATGCAATAACATGTAATAAAATGTAAAGTTCATGTATGCATTTTACATGCATCAGCAGGTTCCACGTCGGTGATAGAGTAAACGGCGCCACCAACAACCTTCAGAGGTGCCTTTTACTCCTACTGGATCAGACAACCTTGGTATCTTACTGAGGGAAAATTTGCTGCTGCACTGCTTCATACCTTTCTCTTGGGGTCTCCCAACGAACGTGTGCTTTCACGTCATCAAGCAACTTTTTCTGGCTCCGTTGTCGAGGAGTAAGAGGATTTCTGCAAGGGGAGTCTCACGCTTCCAATCTCTTTACTTTGTTATTGTCTTGCTTAGTTTACTTTTTATTTTATCTTGTTTACTTTATTTATCAAAAACACAAAAAATTAGTTACTTGCATCTAGTTTATTTTCAGCCTTGTTATCATGTCTAGCCCTGTTCCTATCGTCATGTCACCTGAGGAAGAGATTTTCACTTTCAAGCAAGGGAGTGAGGAGAGTTTTAAAGATGCTTGGTCTAGAATTATTGAGTCCTATGCTAAAATTGAACCAAAAATGACTTTAAGCCTGCTCCTTAGTTGTTTTTATTTCTGTCTTATTCTTTGCTACAGATATGGTTTAGATGCTGTGGTAGGAGGAGATTTCCTTCGTTGTGATGGGGATCAAGCTTTTAATGTTATAAAAAAATTGATTACAATTTCTAGCCCTTCAATCAGCAAAATTGATTCGGTTCTCATGAGCATAAATGCTAGACTAAATACTCTTGAAACAAACATATCTGGTCTAAAAGAGGGTATAATCAGATTCGTGAACACTATGATAATGTGCCAGTAAATTTTGAACCATCGGGATGTATTCCCTCAGTAAAAGTTGTTATCAATGGTGAAACCTTCCATGCTTGTTGTGATATCATGTCTGAATTCTGTTTAATGCCCAGGGATATTTATGATTCCTTAAATCTTTGGGAGCTTTCCAAATGTGAAGATTGTATAACTTTGGCTGATAATACTATTAAATTACCAAGAGGAGTAGCCGAAGGAGTATTTACAAAACTCCTGGGGATAACAATATCTGTTGATTATCTTGTCATTGAATGTGCAGGAGCAGGACAAATTACGCTTGGAAGATCTCTGTTGAAACGCTTTGGAGCAACAATAGACGTGGGCCAAGGCATTATGAATTTCGTCTCTTCACCTAGTTGTCACCAAGTATTTCCTAAAGATAAGAGTAAGGGTAAGAGAGCTAAGCGTAAGATTGTTGATGCTTCTACACTTGGTAATACTTGATTGTTTCTTTCTGTGCCTAGCTGAAAGACGTTAAAGAAAATCGCTTATGGGAGACAACCCACTGTTTTATTTCTGCAATTTTTCTTTTCTTTTTGAGTCAAGGAGCTGTTTACTTCTGTAACAACCCCTTTGTATCTTTACTTTTTCGAATTGTTGTGCCAAGTAGAGCCTCTAATCGAAAGATGATGCTAGATTTGGATTTCTGCGCAGGAACAGATTTTTGCTGTTCACCGTTTCGTTCTTATAAAATTGCCAGAAAATTGAAAAATCTGCAAATTTTTGTGCGTGATCCTCAGACATGTACGCATCTTTCGTTAGTTTTGAGTTTTTCAATCTGAGCAACGTAAGTGCTTCGAAAAAATTCGTCTTTACGGATTGTTCTGTTTTAGACAGATTCTGTCTTTTATTTTGCATTCTCTCTTTTACTAGTGTTGAGTGGAATTCTTTTTTGGGTGGAAGAGCTTCACATAACATCAGTGGCAGTAGCTAATGTTTAAAAAGTAATGGTCATGTTTGTGTCCTTATAGAACATGTGAGTTTTTGATTGTGCACTAACCCTCTAATGAGAATTACTCTGAGTTTGGTGTGGCGGAAGTTTTCAAGGGTCAAGAAAGGAGGATGATATAATGTGATCAAGAAGAGTGAAGAGCTTAAGATTGCGGATTCTCCCATGGATCACTCCAGCATATTTCAAGAAGACTCAAACGTCTAAACTTGGGGATGCCCAAGGCATCCCCTTCTACATCAACAACTTATCAGGTCATCTCTAGTGAAACTGTATTTTAATTCTTTCACATCATATGTTGTTTACTTGGAGCATCTGTGTTGGGGGAAAGGTAACCCGGTAGGCCCAAGGACAGTGAAACTACGACCCGTCAGGAGGAAAGACTGGCGAGGCCCACCAGATCATCTTGGGCCGGGCTACATTGATAGACCGAGGAGTTTGTCGGTAACCCGGTGTAAACAAGGGAGGTTCTAGAAGACCCGGAGGCGGTATGCGAGACTTGGAGGCCAAGATAGATGAGTTAGACTTTGGTTAGGACTCCGAGTTCGGACGTGACCCGGCTTTACCTTGTAATCGACCAGGAGACCCGGGTATCTATATAAACCGGCTCCTGGGTCATAGAAGGGGACGAACTTTAGAGAGGACTTTAGACATACAAGCTTACAGCGAGAGAACCCTTGTAACCTAGACTCGGAACCCGCCGGTGTTGTTATCCGCCGAGTGATCGAGATCGATATGAGAAGAGAGAAACACCATGCTGGAAGTAGGTCTTTATCTCCTATGGAGAGGCTGAACCAGGATACATCCTTTTTCCCTAGCGAGCTAAACAATCTCCCGAACGCTATGACTGCCTTGCCTCCAATCTCAAGTTACCACCCGGTAACATCTGCCGTGACAAAACCACGACAGTTGGCGCCACCGTGGGGCAAGCGTCAAAAGCGTTATCATCACGGGAGAAGCTTTGCGAGGCATGCAGAACCTGGCCACCGGCCGGGTCATGATCAATCTACAAGGAGAGCACGCCGTGGACGATTTCGGGTGGAGCCTGGTGTCAGATTCACTGGAGACCGGCTCAGTCGTTCCGATCGGGCGGATCAACGTCTTCGTGGGGATTATAGGTACATCGAAACCCGCCCTGCAATTTTTGGACTCTGTATCTGAAGCAGGAACTACCGCTCACTCGGATGGAGAGGAGTCAGTTGGGACGACAGAGATTGAGTCAGGAAACACCACGCAGGGAGCCGGGTCAGAAAAGCAGGCTTGGGCTCCACGTGGCCAGATCAATGATGATACAGAATCAATCTTGGAATTGTTTGAGGATCGCTATGGATACGAGGTAGAAGAGGAAGAGTACGAATCAGAGCCGGGTCGGTGCGCCGGGCTGCGGTCTACACCGCCCCTGCAATCAACACAGATTCAGTCCCAACAACAGCTTTGGCGGTAGTAACCTAGCCGGGTCAAGCGGCGCTGGGTTTGGCAATCAGAGAAGCAGTTATCCAGGAGCAACAGCAGGTCGGGGTAGATGGAGAACGTGCATCAGTTAGTGCCGAGTCAGAAACTACAGCAGCATACAAAAACAAATTTGGATTTCTGGCAAACAGGGCAACGGGTCAAGGAACATCAGCTTTACCTAACCCGCCCCCACCGTGATTCCTTAGTGACCTGCCAAGTGCTCCAGCAGCAACAACAAATCCTGTGACCCCAGCAGTGGCAGCGGCGCAAGTCAGGGCGACAGACCCGGCTCGCATCGCTTAAGAGCAGCAGATGGCATCGTTACAATGGCGTTTTGATCAGCAAGCGGCGCTGCAGCGACAGTTGGATCAGCAGGACGAGTTTTTACGGCAAGCGGCAACATCATTAGAAAATAGATCTAGAGAACAGCAACAGAGACAACAGAGTTTGATTGGCCGTGGTGGTCACATTAACCCGGCTAATCTATTCCAGATGCCGCAGGACCAGTTGATTGGAGGAACACCTGCAGTTCAAGCTACAGGACAGATGGTGGCTAACCCGCTGGCCCCAGCGCAAGCCGGGTCACCAGTTGTACCAACCGGAGGAGCCGGCAGAGATATTGAAGCTATGCCACCAACACAGCCCAGATTTCACACGCCAGCGGGTCATTACAGTAACCCGGCTGACAACGTATATGCAGCTACAGTGGCACTAGATCGTATTCCATTGGGCGATTCACCTGCAGAGATAGAAGCAAGACGAGCCATTGACATGCTACAAACGGTCGTAGCCCAGTAAGCAAATTTTCACAGCCTTCGTACCAGGAGTCGTCACAGCGAGTCACCAAGGCCAGCCGGGTTAGCAGCCGCAGGGCAGCAGGATCCGAGGGTCAGCAAAATCAAGTACCACAGCAACAACCGAGACAAGTGGCTACAGCAGCATCAAGAGCTCAGGCCATAGTTGATAGCTCCAGGGCGAGGCGCGCAGCAAACGTACAACCCGCCGTGGTACCTGCCGGAGGAGCCGGAGAAATCCCACGGGCGGGATCAGTATTAATCAGCAAGTAGCAAGGGCAGGACACGTTGAAGTAGCATCAACAATGGGGGTCCCAAGTGCCTCATCGATTCCATCAGATCAGAGCCATATCCAGATAAGTTCAAAGAACCTAGTAAAATTTCAAATTATGATCCTAGCATAGATCCTGAGACATGGATAAATAGTTATGAGATGGCTATGAGTATTCGTAATGCATCTGAAAATATTTGTGCGAAGTTCATGTATCTAATGATGAGTGAAGGTGCAGCGAAGTTGTGGTTCAACACTATACCAGAGAAATCCATCAGTTCCTGGAGTCAGCTAAGGGCGGCTTTCATCAAGAACTTCCATGGGACGTGCAAGAGGTTATACACAATTGAGGACCTGGACCGGTGTGTACACAGGAAGGGCGAGTCAGCACGCAATTGGATGCGCCGGATTACAGAGATCCTCCACTCTTCCACCAATATTTTGCCAACTAGCGCGATGTCAACATTGGAAAAAATTGCAGATATGACCCGGTTGTTCAGAAAATGAGTCGCATGAGGAACAGCCCAGGAGCAAATGATATAACCATGGGAGAGTGTTGGACGCAGCCAACAAGCATGCTTACACAGATAAAACCAAGGATGAAACTGAGGAAGACAAAGGAAAGGGTAATGTGAACAATGGAGGAAGAAACAACAACAACAACAATAGCAACAACAACTATCACAAGAGGCCACACGCAGAGGACAACTCAGATCTAGTTGCAAACGCAAATACCGGGTCAGCGAGACCCAGAACAGATGGAAATTTCAGAGGAAACAACTACAATGGAGGTAACAACAACCGTGGGCCACCGCGTCCCCCGGGTCACTTTGATCCGATGAAGATGCCGTGCCCGCGTCACAGTCGATGGCAGACCCGCCAATCACTCCTTGGAGCAGTGCGTGGATCTGCAGAGATGGAAGAATATGGAAATCCAGAGGGTAATGCGCGGCGCAGGAAACGGTGGAGGACCCGGCCGGGAGGTAACCCGGCTAATGGTCCCGTGCCCAATGCTAATCCAGAAGCCGGCAACCCTGACAACAACCAGAACAGAGAAAATCAAGGGGGTTATCAGGAAAACCCGAAGCGACTTGGCGGGTATCACGTTCATACGCTCAATACATCAAAGAGAGAGAAAAAGTTGGTTCAGCGTGCAGTTAACACGGTTTCATCGGCAGTACCGAAATATTTGAAGTACTCAGAAGTTCCAGTAACATGGAGTAGAGAGGATCACCCGCCCATCGTTGAAACACCGGGTCTCCTTGCCTTGGTGGTTGCACCTCAGGTGGCGGGTTATGTTCTGAAAAAGTTTGATGGATGGAGGCAGTGCTATCAACATCTTGTACTACGAGACGTTCTTGCGTATGAATCTCAAAAGTCACAGTTGCAGCCAACCAATACCGTATTTCATGGAATAGTACCTGGGAAATCACATAGCCCGGAGGGAAAAATAACACTTGATGTTGCGTTTGGCGAGTCCAAGCATAAGTTTCGTATGGAGAAAATTACATTTGGTTGTGAAGTTGGAAAGCCCATATCATGCTATCTTTGGAAGGCCTGCCTTTGCCAAATTCATGGCCAGGCCTGTTACGTGTATCTACAATTGAAAATCCCAAGTTCTAATGGAGTTATTACTATTCATGGAAGCCGGGAGATGGCGGCTCAGTGTGACAATGGTGATGCAGCTTTGGCAGAACGAGCATGTGCAGAGGAGGAGCTGCGGTACTACAGTCTCAGGTAGACCCGGCTGATAGAACCGTGTTACAGAGAACCACGGCTGAAGAGAAAGAAAAGTTCAAACCCGCCCAAGATACTAAGATGGTTGATTTCACACCCGGCGATTCTTCCAAGCAGTTCGCCGTGGGGTCCAATTTAACTGACAAATAGGAAAGCGCGCTCATCGAGTTCATCCGTGAGAACAGGGACGTTTTTGCATGGACACCTAGTGACATGCCTGGCGTACCTGCTGAACTCGCTGAGCACAAGTTACATGTTAACCCGGGGCAAAACCCGTCAAGCAAGGTTTGCGCAGATTGAATGAGGAAAGAGAAAGATTGTGGGAAAAGAGTAGCCCGGCTCTTGGCCGCGGGCTTTATCATGGAGGTTTTCCACCCAAGTGGTTGGCTAACCCGGTACTTGTGTTGAAGAAAAATAATGAATGGCGGATGTGCATAGACTACACCAGTTTGAATAAGGTTTGTCCCAAAGATCCTTTTGCATTACCTCGTATTGATCAGATTATCGATGCAGTTGCAGGCAGCGAGCTCTTGTGTTTTTGGATGCATATTCGGGTTACAATCAGATCAAGCTCAATGAGGAGGATTGGGAAAAGACAGCTTTCATAACCCCTTTTGGGGCGTATGTTACAAAAATATGACCTTTGGGTTGAAGAACGCAGGGGCGACTTACCAGAGGTGCATCCAGAATTGTTTTGCGAAGCAGATTGGCCGCAACGTGCATGCTTATGTTGATGATGTAGTAATCAAGTCAGAGAAAGCCGGGTCACTCATTGATGACCTGAGGGAAACTTTTGCTAATCTGAGGAAGTATAAGATGAAGCTCAATCCCACCAAGTGTGTGTTTGGAGTTCCAGCGGGGATGCTGCTCGGTTACATTGTGTCACAGCGTGGAATCGAGGCTAACCCGGCAAAAATCAAAGCTATACAGAGTTTGAAGAAGCCAGAGGAGCTGGCTGATGTTCAGAAGCTTACGGGATGCATTGCAGCCCTAAGCCGGTTTATTTCGAGGTTAGGAGAGAAAGCAATACCACTTTACCGGCTCTTGAAAAATCAGACAAGTTTGTGTGGGACAAAGAAGCAGATGATGCTTTTGAGTTGTTGAAGCAAACATTGGCAGAGGCGCCAATCTTGGCGGCTCCTGCTCCAAAGGAACCTTTGTTGTTATACGTTACAGCAGGACCACGCGCAGTGAGTGCCGTGGTAGTAGAAAGAAAAGAGGAAGGAAAAGAACACCCGGTCCAGAGGCCGGTTTACTATGTTAGTGAAGTGCTTTCAGAAACCAAGCAGAGGTATCCACATTGGCAGAAACTTGTTTTCGGTGTTTTATGGCGACCCGGAAATTGAAGCATTACTTCTTGGAGCACCCATTCAGAGTTGTTAGTTCGATCCCGCTAGCAGAAATTATCAGAAACTCAGATGCAACGGGACGGATCGCCAAGTGGGCGATAGAGATGGGTGATTATCACATCAGTTATGAGCCACGCACCGCTATCAAGTCTCAGGCCTTGGTAGATTTTGTTAATGATTGGACAGAGTTAAGCATGCCACAGCAAACACCCAGCACCAAAAACTGGGTCATGCATTTTGACGGGTCAAAGCAGCTCGAAGGATCAGGAGCCGGCGTGGTGCTCACATCACCAAGAGGTGAAAAGTTGAACTATGTTTTGCAAATTCACTTTGATTGCTCCAACAATGTGGCAGAGTATGAGGCCCTACTTCACGGGTTACGTATGGCAAAGGAGATGAACATCAAGCGCATTCATTGTTTTGGAGACTCGGACCTCGTTTCCCAGCAGGTGTCTGGAACTTGGGACCGAAAAGATGCAAATATGGCGGCTTACAGAAGAGAAGTAGACAAGGTAGCCGGGTTCTTTTCTGGCTATCAGGTGGATCACATCGATCGCAGGAAAAATGAGGCAGCAGATGCTTTGTCGAGACTCGGCTCACGCAGAGAGCCGGTTCCACCAAACGTTTTCTTGGATGAGCTATGGAACCCATCAGTCAAAATAGAAGCAGAAGAGGATCTGGGATGCCCGGATCAAGTTTCAGATTTAGTTGCTCATGTGCATGAAAGACCAGAGTGGACTGAGCCATACATTGCTTATCTCCTGCGAGGCGAGTTACCAGTGCAAGAAGTCATAGCCCGGCAAATTGTGCGCCGGGCCAAGTCATATGTGGTTATTGGCACAGAGCTGTTTAAGAGAAGTCCTTCAGGGGTGTTCCAACGTTGTTTCCCCTGAGGAGGGACAGAAGATTCTCAGAGAAATACATGAGGGAGACTGCGGTCATCACGCTTCGACCCGGTCTTTGGTAGCAAAAGCTTTCAGACACGGATTTTTCTGGTTAACTGCCCTGGCAGACGCGGAATATTTGGTCCAGAGATGTGATGGATGTCAAAGATATGCCAGGCAAGCTCATGTGCCGGCTCAGGAGTTGAGAACAATACCAATCACATGGCCTTTTGCAGTATGGGGTCTTGATATGGTGGGTCCCTTTCAGATGTCTCCATGTAAGAAAACACACCTCTTAGTCGCCATAGATAAATTCACCAAGTGGGTTGAGGTTATGCCAGTTACAAATTGCGAGGCAATCACAGTGGTGAAATTCTTGGAGCGGATCATATACCGCTTTGGCTATCCACATAGTATCATCACAGATAATGGGACAAACATGTCCCTTGGCGAGACAGAGATATTTGTGCTGAGAAGGGCATACGCTTGGATGTTGCATCAGTTTCTCACCCACAAGCCAATGGTCAAGTAGAGAGAGCAAACCAAGAATTGCTCCGTGGTTTGAAGCCAAGACTCCGGGTTCCATGTAAGAGAGCAGCAGGAGCTTGGGTAGAAGAACTGCCATCAGTTGTGTGGGGTATCAATACCACACCAACAGATCAACCAAGCAACACCGTTTTTCCTGGTCTATGGAGCAGAAGCTGTTTTACCAAGTGATATCATACATGACTCGCCGCGGTGGCGGCTTACGTTGAAGTTGAGAACGAGCAAACCCGGCAAGATGCAGTTGATCTGTTAGAAGAAGAAAGGGAACGAGTCCTGGAGAGGTCAGCAATTTATCAGCAAGATTTGCGGCGCTATCACGCTCGCCGGGTCAGAACGAGAACTTTTCAAGAGGGCGACCTAGTTTTGCGATTGACACAATCACAGGCTGGGATGCACAAGCTGTCACCTCCATGGGAAGGACCTTTTATCATAAGCCGGAAATTGCACAACGGGTCATATTACTTGGTTGATGCTAGAGAGAAAAGTGACTGGGTGAACGATACTGATCACAGCACCAAAGCATTGGAGGAAAGGAACAGGCCGTGGAACATAGCACAGCTTCGTCCTTACTACACTTAGTATTAGAATTGAGTTCACAAAGATGTAACACACGATGTAAAAAGACAGCAGGTTTCAGACGCACTCTTTTCCTTACCAGGGTACCTAAGGGGACTGGAAGGTTTTTAATGAGGCGGCTTGCTGATCTAATATATGAATAAAGATATATGTGCCCAAAGAATCACCTCTTTTATGCATTTACTTTACAGTTTTTACTTATTTCTGTTCAATTTCATCATATTCATAACAATGAGCCGGAAACTCCTGAAAGAGGAGACCCGCCATTGTATTACTCATAACGATGAGCCGGAAACTCCTGAAAGAGGAGACCCGCCATTGTATTATCCTACTGAGAACAATGAGCCGGAAACTCTAAAGAAAAGAGACCCGCCATTGCATATTTTGGTCTTAGGGGCTGCTTGCTTCATGAAAGCACAGCTTCAAACCTAATGACCCGGCCATGATGCCACTTTGGTCATGGGGGCTGATTATCTTTAAGGTACAGCTGCAATCCCATAACCCGGCTAATTTTTAAGCCATTATTTTCTTGTCTATCTTACTTAAGCTTGATGTGACTCGCGATTATATGGCCTGTTTGTTCTCCTGTAATTTCAATCAGTTATGATGCCCATGGGGACTTAACTGACACTGTTTTTACAGAGTGAGATGCAACAGTGAGAATCCATGCGAAAGCCGGCTTACAGTTAAAGATAAACAAAAGGGTCATCTAAACCATTGAATTTTGCAGAGCTAACACATAAGAATTTTTTGTTACATCTCATGCAAATTCACAAGGTGTACAGGCACACCATCAAAAGAATATTGTATCAGGCATAAGTTATTACAAAACGCCACAAAGGGCCAAATAAGACATTGTTTTTTCGCAGAAATTAATCTGCAGGAGCAAAGTTCACTGTTCAGTGTGTAGTAGCAGGAGCCTTTGCCGGGTCATCAGCTGTTGGCTCTGTGGAAGGAATAGCGGCCGGCTCTGGCTCAGGAACAGAACTTGTGGTCTCTTCTGGTTGGCTCGCCGGGTTTCCCTTGGAAGCCTCTGCCGGGTCAGTCACCACTTGAGTTGATTTCTGAGTCTTGGGGGCTTCCTTTGATTTGGCCTTGCTAGCCTTCCCCAGTACTTGCAATACTTGGCTTGGACTGCCAGTAAATTGCGCTCAGCTTATACCCAACAATGTCATTATCATCTACACTTGGACGGCTGGGAGGGGGCATAGCTGGTGTCCCTGACCCGGCAACAGCAGAAGCAGCCACTTGCTCAGATATTTTGGAGGAACCACAATTGCTGGCTCCGGCTCTGGGGATGCAACCTGCCGGGCCTTCTTGTCAAAGCCGGGTTGAAAAATGTCTAACCTGAGGCCTTCAGCAATTGTTGTGGCAGGATACCGGATCATCTTGTCAATCTGGGCAAAGGATTGTCATCAAAGCGTGAGCCATCCAAGTTGAACTCTGGGAATCCTTTGGCAAGTTTGCCGGGTCAATATCTGGGTAATGAGATTTGGCCAATGCAAGAGTGCGCATGGCACCCTTGCGACAGCAAGATATCTTCCAGCGAGCAAACCACTCAGGGATGGTAGAGAGATGGCTCAGAAAATTCTTCAATGATTTGGGCGGCTCATCTGTTCCACGGGCTGCAGCAATTGCTCGCCCGGCTCCATAATACAGCTGCCGCACCAAGGCCATCACACTCTGTATTTGAGTTTCAGGCTTGCCAAGTTCAGATGATTCCGGGTCCCTGCAAAATATTTAACAAGGTTATTCATGAGTATGATACAAAAGTATAGAGATTCAGGCAAGAGAAAAGATAAAAGAATCATACCCCAGATTGCCTTGACAAGATCACCAGTAGGTCAGTGAAAGACTTGAGGGCTTTCTCTGCTTCAGCTAATTTTTTCTCGGCAGATTCCAGCCGGGTCTTCCAAGATTCTTCAAGCTTCTCCACTTCCTTCTTCAGAGATAAATTTTCTTCTGTTGAGCTGGATAGGGAGGCTTCCAGTTCTTTGAGCTTTTTCTCCATTTCAGATTTTAGCCGGGTCTCACTGGCAAGTTGCTCAGTGAGCCGGCTAATTTCTTCAGCAACGTGAGAGGCGTTTTGCTGTTACAGACATGAATAATAAAGTTATTAGCACCTCAAGTTACTGATATAGATGCAATCTAGAACTTGGGGGCTGCAAATAGTAAAAGGTAAAGTGGAAGAGAATTTTAGTCCCGAGTTGCTGCAGGCATACAACCCGGCACTTAGGGGCTACTCAGTTGAAGATTTTTTGCCAAGTGAAAATTTAAAGCAAAGGTGATATTTTTAGTCCCAGGTTGCTGCAGGCATACAACCCGGCACTTAGGGGCTACTCAGTGGAAATTTTACAGTCTACAAATACAAAGTGAAAATTTAGTCCCAGGTTGCTGCAGGCTCGCAACCCGGCACTTGAGGGCTACAGTTTGAAGTTATATACAATGTGTTGTGAAATATTTTTTGGCTATGTTATTTTAGAACAAGCACCAAGCTCATCAACAAGTGATAAACTTAGAGCTTGGGGGCTACTGCATAAATATATTTAAAGAAGTAAGGGAAATTACCTCATGGCGCTTTTGGATGGTGGAGATGAAGCTGTCCTCAATACCCCGGTGTTGTGAAACCCGGGAAAAGTACTCAGAAAGCAGAGCAGGAAGTTCCAGGCTATCCAAAGCCGGCATCCAGAATAAATAACCGGGTCTTTGCCACGGTTTCCAGCTTCAGTCTTCACCTCTGGCTCCACAATCTTGGCAATGGTAGTGGAGGGCCCATCTTGGATAACCTTTCGTGATCCCAACACTTGCACTTCTTCAGTGTCTTTGGTGACAGTGTTGGGGGAGTTGGTAGCAGATTTGACCGGCGATGCCGGGTTATTGGAGTTGACAGCAGGGCTTGGAGGAGTTGGTGCCTGGTGTCGGGGGAATACTTTGTAGATTAACCCGCGGACCATATTTGGTAAAGTGCGACTCAGCTTACTCGCACAATAAAGGACTGCATGAAAGCAAGCCCAACATCGTACCGCCACAAGGAGAAGGATCTAGAAGACATATCCTGGAAGACGTGAGGAGGAGTTAGTCTCCAAGTAGGTTCCGGTCGATATATTCCTTGTGAAGGAAGTTTCCTTTGTAACCTTGCGAGACTCTGTGCATATAAAGAGGACTCGCAGGACTTAGACAGGGTCAAGCTATCAAGCCCTAAAACCCTAGCTCTTACGGCGAGTTCCCAGATCGGATCGCCTCCATTGTAACACCACATATATCATATCAATACCAAGCTAGGGTAGGCAGGAAGTAGGTCTTTACCTCACATTAAGGGGCCAAACCTGGGTAAATATGTGTTCGTCCTTGCTCCTACGATCCCAAGCTTGGAGACGATTGACTCGCGCAAATCCCACACCTACGAAGTCATCCATGACATCTGACGTGACAAACCCACGACAGTTGGCGCCCACCGTGGGGCCTGCGGTCAAGAGCATCACGTTCCGCGCAGGATCAGAATCAGGGTTCAAGGACATCGCCATCAGCCAAGTGGAAGATATCAATGGTGTTCCCTTCATCGACGACTCAGAGTGGGGACCAGAGGCAGATCACGTTGAATTTGGGTATATTATTCCCGTCGGGTCTGTGAAAATCTTCGTTGGGTCCGTCAGTCGCAGATCTTCAGACGCGACTCAAGGGAACGAATCAGGAGAGGAACTGCGGCCAGTTAGGGTCCGCGTGTTAGAAGAACTGCAACAAACGGAGCAAAAACATCTGCCTCCGTCCCATCAAAACCAATCTGGGAACCTCTGCCTAGCCGAGAGAAAATCCCAAAATTGAAGAAATCGAAGCTGTCAGGGCGGAACTTTGTGAAGAAGCGCAAAGGCTCGCGCCAGAGCGCAAAAAACTCCAGGAAGAAGATCAACGACTGAGGCGCTGGCAGCAAAGGCAGCAGGCAATTTGCACCAAGACTGACAAAGGGAGGCAAGAGATGAAGCAGAAGTTCCACAATAATCCGGAAAGCAATATGCACGATGCGATCGGGATATTATCAAAAATAGCACCAATCGGAGATACGCGAGCTGATAAGGAAGCTCGCAATGCGATTGATCTGCTACAGACTGCCGCCCTACAGCAAGCAAACATGTATGGAGTTACGCCTGACGAGCCGCAACACGAGGTATCGTGGGGCGAGGAAGGATGCAATGTGGAAGAATTAGACAACCAGCTAGCAGGTCTGCAAATATCACCAGGTGAAGAGAGTAAGGCTGACGGTAAGCCGCAGATGCTTGATGCGACTCAACCAACCCAGTTTGAAACTGATTCAGATGAAGGTACGGCACCTGTGAGCTCCTATTCGTTATTGAAAGGACCAGCATGTTTCGGGGAGCAAATACAGCTCACTCGTTTCCCACAGAACTTCGGCGAGTCTGTAACATCCCAAAATTATTATCAGGATTATATTCCAAAAATGAGAGCCAACAAAAACTTTTGTTGCTTATTGTATGTTAATTGCTTTTGTTACTTGAGATGTTGTTCTTGCTGTTTGTATGGGTGTTTGCACTAGTGAACACTAGTAAGAAGAAAGAAAACAAAATATAACATCAAAGCAAGAAAAATAAAAGTGACAAGTTGTCACATAAAAATCTCCAAGTGACCAACTCAATTATTTTCAAACCAAAGTCAGTGGAGATGTAATGTCAACACTCCCCATTTTGTTCCTACCACTTTCCCCTCTCAAATATTATTTTTGAACTAGTTTTGAAATTCTAAAATAAAAACAATTGAAATAAATTCAAATAACATAAACAAAGTACTATAAAGAAAATGTTTGAAAACATTTTATTATTTTATGCCAATTTTTGTGGAGCTTCTGTACATTATGGGAAGGCCCCACAAATTTTTGCAAATTTTTCTAAAATGTTTAAATACCCTAATTAAATCCTAGAAAACCTTCTGGTTTTAACAGAAGGACTAAAACAGAAATAAAAAAAGAAGCAGAGAGGAGGCAGGGGGTTTTCTGCGAAAATGTCATCCCCTACCTCTCTCCCTCGCCCCGACGTGCCGCCGTGTCGCCTCCACCGTCGTCGCCGTTTCCGAGCCGCCCAGGTCCCCCCTGCGCGCGCGCCCGGAGCCTCTGCTGTCTCTGCACCGCAGGGAAGAAAACGGGCACCTCTCCCGTCGCCTTAACGCCGATGTTCCCCGACGACCGCCGCGGATGCATTGGACGGCGCCGAGCTAATTGGCCCCCGTCTCTGCTTCCCGACACGCACCACTCCTCTAGATGATTCTAGAACCTCGCCGGACCCCGTTAAGCCCCAAGCCGCCACGAGCCTCTGCACCCTCGCCGGGTAATCGCCGAAATGGTCGCCGTGGACGCGCAATGGCCGCCGCCGTAGACCCCGACCATCGTGGACCGCCCCGAGCTTATAAAAGCACCCGGAGACCTCACTGGAACACCACACCTCCCCCTCGAGCTTTCCCTCGCCTCAATTTCGTCTGTGCACCGCCGGAGGGCAGTGCACTGCCGCACCCGACGCCGCCGTTGAGGTCGAACACCACCACAACGCCACACCCTCCCATTCTTCCCTCTGACCCCTCTACGCTGTTGCCCAAGCTCACCGCACTCACCCAGGCTTCTTTTCCCTCTTTTTAGCACACGGACGCGACCCCGAAGCTCCGCCGAAGTTGCTGCCCGACGCCGACGAAGAGCGCGACATCGCCGCCGTCGACAGAGACTTCCCCAGCAACTGCCGCTCGCACCATCGTCTTCCCCGAGCCGCCGCCGTCGATTCACGTCATCGCCGCTTCCTCCCGAGCCCCTAGGTGAGAGATCCGTCCACCTCGCCGTCGCCGGCGCGGCAGCGCCGCTCGTTTTAGGTCGTCGCCGATGGCGACCTCCGTGAGCCGTTGGATCGAAGATCTACGGCCACGTACCGCTTCGTGTTAAGTTAGACTGCCATGTGGGTCCCACTGTCATAATTTTAATCTTTTCCCTCGCGCGCGTACCGTTTCGCTGAGTCACTGACGGGTAGGACCCACCCGTCAGGGATTTCAACATTATCCACAACAGTGGATTTTTCTAATTTGAATTCTCTGAAATTCTCAGTACTGATGTCAACTTTAAAATTAAATATCTCGAGATTTAGGAATCCAAAAAATCAAACTCAAATGTTCTGGAAAGCTTATGAAATTGTTTAACCAACACAATTGGTCTCAGGTCATTTAATTAAATAATTAAAAAGTATTATTGAAAATGCCACAGAAGGTTTAAAATCTAAACTTGTTTGTTTCTGATACTCTGTTAGTCCAAATAATTCCAAACAAATTTTTCTAGCTTAGTACTGCCTTGTGTTAGCTCCCCTAATTTTGGTAGAATTAATTAAGTAGTATAAATTGTGGACTTTAAGATAAACCCTTCTGGACTACAACAGACCATTATGGTTATTGGTTGATCCAAATGAGTTAGGACCAATTTTGTTAGCTCACATATATCCATGTTTAGTTACCCCTAAAAGGGTTTAATTTTTGGAACAATATAATTTAATTGGTAGCTAAAACTTGATTATTAAGCTACTGGATTCAATCCAATGTGTAGGGAGTTTGGTAACTCTAAATGATCCAATTCAAATTGGGTTGTATTCTACACATCAGTGGCTTTCCATAGAATTTTAGTTTGTATTTTTGTGACCAACAGAACTCAAGTTGTGGAATTAAACATGAATAACTAGTTTCTGCCATAATCTATTATATAATTAAAAGACAAGACAATTAACGATGTAGATTTACCCAGCAAAAGTTAGATAAAATGAACGGTAAAGATTGACAAGCATCGCACGTACGGGTTTAATTTGGTAACGTGCGTACGCAAAACACTTTAGGAAGGACATGCACGTGAGCTGTTCAGATTGTAAATTGATTGATTGTGCACCGTCCCCAATACAAAATACTGATCGTGCAGGAATAGGAGACTTCTTAAATATCTAAACATATATGTACTGTACATCCTAAGAGAAACAAATAATTCGATAACAGGGAAAAGATCTTGGCGTGAGGTTCATGTTCGCCACCGTCCTTGAGATGCCCCAGCATATCTCACGGCAACGTGCTTGACAAACATACAAGGAGGCAAGGAGCCATAAGTCCACGACAAGCCTGCATGGCGAAATTGATCCGGCGAGAAGCCACATCGTGGGAAAGCCATGGAGGCCCGCTGCAATGCCCCAGCAATTAGCATAAAATCACCGATGAGCTCGAGGCAGGGATAATAATCTCAGGACGACGGATTTCACGCCAGCGATTGCTGTCTATTTTCTCCCTGCGTCAGATTGATCTGAAAGCTGGGAGGCTGCTGCAGTTGTGACAATCATCAGATTTCCTTTCGATTCACAGGAATCATCATATTTCATCTATGGTATTACGAGCAGCGCAAACTTCACTCTTTCTTATTAATCTTTGTTACGTTATTCTGAGTTGATCAGCAGATTTCATCTACCGTATTACGAGCAGCGCAAACTTTATTCCTTCTTATCGCTATCTTTGATTGATCATTGGTACCACGTGAGTATTGACTCCATGGATTTTGCCTACAGGCATCCACCATTGCAATCGAGTCCGACCGGCATCATCATTCCGAGGTACACTACACAACGTCTATCCATCATGTCATTAGTTAAGTCTCCCACATGCCACCGAAAAGGATTTCTCCTGTTTTAAAGCGTCTTGCCCTCTTCATCTCCAATCTACAGGTATATATGTAACTCCGTTTTGTTAAATCCTCCTTTGTTTTCTATCATGTCTAATTAATCACAGAATACCCAATAAATCGGCCGTGATGTGTAGTGTCAGGTCAAGAAAAATATGTTTTGTACATGCGTATCTTTAAACACTGCCTTGATAAGATTATGCATTCTATTGTGCTGAGGAGAATCGGCTATGCTGGTGCTAATCACATTAGTTTGTACCCTGCAGTAACTATCTGTTCTGTACATCTAGGTTGACCATTAAAAACAATTCATTTTGATGTTTGTTAAGCTTTGCAAAAAAAAAAAAAAAAGTCACGGTGACACTCTATGTTGGCCAACTGAATTAATTGATGTTTCCCGTGGTGAGGATTTGCATGGTGTATGACGTTTCTCTCGAAAAAAGGTAAATCTCCGGCCATCTGCATTGTATATGTAATGATTCCATCTTCCAAGATTAAGAAACAAACAGATGCCTCTGCTTTGATTATTTTCCAATACATTTGATGATTAAGACTTACTAACTTCCTAAATTTCTCAAAACACATCTAATAGAGTGTATAATGTTCTCTTAGTAGATTCATAGTGTGATTTTAATATTCTTTCCCATGCAAAAAAAGGTAATGAATTTCAGTTATCCACGTTTGCTTATCAAGGGTCGTTCCTACAGAAATTTGAATAACTTTATTTTATTGAATGCTTGATTAGATAGTAGTTTACCTCTGATTAGTTCAGAAATCCATCTCCAAAAATATAGCTTGATATTTATCTGAAAGAAAGAAAAGGTCCATCAAACAAAAGCATGCGAGGATATTAAGTTTTGATTTAAAAAGGTTGCATCCTAAAGGATATCCCAGAAAAATATATAATCATATTCTCTTGGGGCCAGAAATCTCTGATGTCATTTGGTGCACATCTGGAAACCCATGAATATTTTTTAGTGCTACTAGCTTGACTTGACGCAATGTTGTTGAGTTGCCTGACTCTGGCAGTAGGGATGTACATACTGAATGGAAAATAAAATTTAGGATGTCTCTACCGTTGGGACAAATCATGTCGGTCCTAAAATATACGATTGGTTTTCGATTATGTGATGGAATCAGAAATGCATATTGTTACATGTCAAGTGCCAATGGGTTATATAATTTTTGAAAGGTTATATATAATACATATTATTCTTTTAGAAACCCAAATTGGGACATCACAGATGCACGCACACCATAACAAAATCAAATGAAAATCTAAAAATCGAAAGGTTAAGTCTATATTTATTCTGAAATCGTTATCAAGATAGGGATCTTTCTGATGGAATATAGAGAGCAGGAGGAAGTTTTAAATACTTGGAGATCCTGAGTTTTAAGAACAGACTATGACTTCATCGTGAGTTGTTAATATGATAAACACTTGGATGCCAAAAAACGCAGCAAGTAGCAAGCACACAAAGCACTGATGTTTTCTCTACCTTTGTGATTTTTAAAAAAAATTGGATTTACTTAGGATGACTGCGCACTGAGGGCTACAAGAATCAGTCCCATCTCTTTTCTCTGGTGCACGTTCTCACTTAGGCCTCACAGTCTTCAGCATTTCAATACCGGGTTAATTTTGTAGGGAGAAGGTTGCATTCTTTTGCTTTCTCCCCACTATGATTTTTAGCCGCAGCCTGCAAGTCCTTGGTTATCAGTCCATTGTACAAAAGGTAATTGACAGAAATCATGGACAGTGCAAGTCTGCAATTTTGTTGTTGCATTCATGGCTGTTAAGCTCATCATGCAGCTCGATATTTGCCGGTTAGTAGTTACTCGAAAGGAATGCTTTTGTTGTATATTTCTTATTGATCTGATGTCCCGATGCTATAAGAAGTGAAATATTGGAATTAGATGACATCTAAATGTCAAACTGTGGAATTATAAGATTTCCCAGTTTTGTTTAGTACACCAGATAAAGTCAGTTCTATTTATTGCAGAGGTGGGATTTTACTGAGTACAGTCAATGGAGTGGACACAGTCGACAGACGTCAAAGAGAAGAGAACATGTATTTTACTACAATGCTTTTCACAAGAGAGAAATAGATTGTCGACCGTGATTTATCTTCAAATGTGTATTTACAAGAATAATGCTTGGATAAAATAAAACTAATTGTATGGCAAAAATAATCTAAAATTATCAATTGTAAAAATGTGGAAAATTTAAACGAAGAGGAGGAAGAATAACACTAACATTCCTGCTGAAATTAGATCCGCTCAGTTCGGTTTGAAATAGTTGTGCCCTCTGCAGATCGACCGGCCGGCAGCGCGGACGCTACATGCGTCGCTGGCCGAGCTGCGGGTCGCCGTGCACCTACACACAGGCGACCAGAACTGCAAGTGCTTCTCCTACATTCCCAAATCATCTCGCCGGTGGAAAACCCAATCTGCGAGGGTCAACTGGCCATCAACGCCTGGGTCAAGCACGCCTGCAAGAGAATGGCCTGGCGAGCTTTGGGGATGGACAGGAAACCCAATGGATTAAATGGTAGAGAATAGAAAGGGGATTTTTTAACTTTTCTGAGGCAAGAATAGAAAGGGGATTTTTTTCTACTGCTTTTCACAAGATAGAGAGATGTAGAGATGAGTGTGGCTGGCATGTGTCTTACTGTGGTCGGACTATTGACAAAGGTATTTTACCAGGTGGACCAAGAACATGTATACTGAATAAAGAACTGAGAGAAAAAGGTTTAATAAAATATATGTATGAATGTTTTTTTTAAAAATTAACCATAGTGAGCTAAGAAAATTGGGTACGCATATGTATGTAGAAACAATGTTAATCGAAAAATTGCGGCTAGATGAAAGTAACATCCAATCACTATAAGAATAGTCAAAATGTGACTTCTAATTTGTGAATGTAAAGACAAGGACATGGAAGAAAAACAAGGACGAATATAGAAAAAAATAAAGGAATAAGCACAAAAGTTTGTTGGACGCAAGTGAAAATAAATAAAATGGAAAGGATGTTTAAGCCTTACTCGAATTCTGATAATTGTGAGGAAACTATTCAAGGTTCCTCAAAATCTAGCCATGCAAGTAAGCGGGTTACATAAAATAAATATTTTAAAATGATCAAGCATATATATAAATATCAGATATTTTTTCGAAATTTAAACTTTTGCAGCAACATATAACATCCATAAAGTGTCTAACTTCCATATAATGTCTAGCCGCGCAAATGCGCGGGCCACCCTGCTAGTTTGGACTTAATTAAATAATGTTTAATTCAATTTATTTGAAAACCAAATTGTGTGGTTTGATGTGTGCAGTAGCCAATTGTGATGTTAATGATGGTTATGTTGAGGTGATTGCTTGTATAGCTTAGTGATTGTTTGTATTGTTTGTTTGTTAATTAGACGAGAACGTTGTCGGATATATCGAGGAAGGAGAGTTTGCTGAATTTGAAGAACAAGAGCAAGATCACTTTGCCAAGCAAGGCAAGCTATTCTCTGAGCTTGCACTACCAACATATGCATCTACTTTCATAATATGTTTACTCTCAAAGCAAGATTTACAAAACCCATTTCAAAAATATATGGATATTATTTTGCCACCCTATGTAGTAGTTTATATAAAACTTTAGGATGGGAAAACAATGTTGTTTATTCAAAACTCCTTTGAAATGTCTTGTGAGTTTATGGAACGACGAGATGTCGGTGCTGTGTTGGAAAGGTGGAAAAATGGTGATGTTTGTGAAAAATGCACAGTGTCCTAGTACTATGGAAACCAATCCTACCCTGTGCGACCACATTTACCACATATGGGAAAAGGCGTAGTCATGTAGTTTGCTCTTATTAGTATGGGATACCTCATCGACGGAGATGACTCCGTTATGCATGAGGGGATGGTCCGAGGATCTACCCCCTGACCCGGGTCCTCACACAAGTTGGTGGGGAGGATAGAAGGTTCCACCATAAACCGCCGGACAAAACTATGAGTCCTCACACTTAGGGTTTCTGACGGGAAACCGGACTGGGTGTCGATGGAAAGTGTCATATGGGAAGGATCCTATACTAGCATGAGCAAATAAGAGGCTATGGCCGGCGGCTTACTTCGCATACACCTGGTATGGCGAGACGTGGCAGACACGATGAGTTGCCGGATGGATGTGGGTTAAAAGCGTGCTACCTCTGCAGAGTGTTAAAAACTATTCGAATAGCCGAGTCCTCGGATATGGACAATTGGGAGACTGTCCTAAGACCTTGTGCAAGTTTTAAAAAGGTTTGAGTTTTTAAAAGAAAAATGAAGTGGAGATTGTTTCCTACACCTATACCAACGGATCGGTATGAGGTGGTGGAAAAGTGGACCATGACGGGCTATGGTCGGGAAAAAGGAGTTTTGGAAAAACAGATGAAAAAGGTGACTTCTTTAAAGATAGTTATAAAACTCTTCTTACCTTTTTCAATAAAGATATAGAGATGTTTTAAATAAGAAAAGTTGTCAACTAAAATAAAACTGGTGCATACTCATGTTGGGATAGTTTGCGAGTACATTCAAATGTACTCATATTGGTTTCGTCCCTGGCTATTGTCCTAGCCAGACTACGAGGAGGAACACTACGCAGAGCAGGAATATGGCGACTTCTACGCCAACTAAGGATCTCCACAAGTCAGCTGCCTGTCGGGTCGTCATCGTTAGAATATGATGTCGATTACGCCGTAGCTTCCGCTGATATATTTGGTTTGGCCCATGAAGGCACCTATGTAAGAACTTGGTCTAAATGACCATTTATGTAAGACTTTTATTCGGTACTGTAATGGATGTAAACTTTGGTATCCAATTCGGATTATGTGCAACGACAGACTGATCACGGGATCGTTGTGTTAAGCATAATCGGGTATTTCGGACAGCTAGTCCGGGGTCCCCACAGACTTGGTATCAGAGCCATCCTGACTTTAGGAAACCTTAGTTAGCATGGTCGTTTGTCAAATGTTACAAAAGATGAGTTTCTAAAAAGAAAGGAATGAAGTATTTTCGAAAATTGCTTACCTCCAATCCTCTTACTTATGCAAAATTTTACTCTCATTAAATGTTACATTTTCCTTAGTATCCCTAAAATTTTGTACACCTCTCATTAAGTTTAAAATTTGACTCACTTGTTGCCCTACTATATTAAAATTTTGATTACTTGTCACTAACTAACTTAAAATTTTGCTTAAAAACTGTAGATGGCACTCCACTGGACCGAGTTCGTTCAGCTGGAGAAGGACAGCAAGCTGACGTTTGAGAGGGACTTGTTCGAGTTGACCAAGCTGTTAGGTCGCCCCGCTCCAGAGTTTGAGGGAGCTCAGATTGATGTTCACGGTGTTGGAAGGCTGAGCTGGCTCATCAGATCGTCAGTTCGCAGGAACATCAAGTCTCCCAATTCCCGGACACTCATCTTCACCACCAAGGAGGCCACCTGGGTTGACGGTCTCTGTACTGCTACACAGAGGATGCTATCCCGACTTTGTGAGGAGCACAAGGCGGAGTTAGTAGACTCCCGTTCCGGTTCTACGGGAGGCGCAACTGTGATGGACACCCTACTCCTTCACCTTACCACCCGATGTTTGGGAGCTACATCATGGACATGGAGATCTTACTTCAGTGCACTCAGGATGATCTGTTGCGCACTAGGATTCAGCTCCACTTCGACCGCGAGTCGCTCGTTGAGCTTCGCGAGAACGAGATGAAGCTGATGGTGGAGAAGGTTGCTCTTCTCAGGAAGAGGGCCCAGCTGAGGAAGACTATCGTGAAGCTCCGCACGAAGGTGGCAGAGCAGGATGGACTGATTGAGGATCTTGAGCACCATACTGACGAGATGGAGGAGGAGGGCGAGGATCTCCGCAAGGAGAACGACGCTTTCCTCAGTGACGATGATGACTTCGTGGAGGAGATGGACTGTGAGGAGGAGGATGATGAGGAGGAGTTAGTTGACGAGGAGGAGGAGCCACTCGAGCCAGTTCTCGAGGATGAGGAGGAGGATCCCGAGGAGCCAGCCTACCAGTCAGATGCTGACGTGTTAGAGCTGGAGGTTCCACCTCAGTAGGCGAGTGACTTGATCACTACCGCAGGATTAGGTTGACCCCCTATAGCTAGTCGAGTAGTAGCAGTGGTTCTTTTGGAAACCAGATGTTATGTTGTAAGCTTGAGGTTGTAAGCTTGATGTTGATGTGAACTCTTTGATGTATTGTTTGTGAAATATAAGTATGTTTGTCTTGTTTAAAATTGTGTGAACTATTTTCATATAACTCTTAGGATTAATCAACCGCTTGAGAGATCATCTTTTCCCTTAGTCGAACTTTTCTTGCCTTGTCTCTTATACCCGGTGTGCTTCAGGATGCCACCCCGTCGCAGCAATGCGGAAGGATCAGGATCAGCACCACCACCACCGGACCCAACCCCCACCCAACTTCTCGCACTTATCATGGAGGAGCGTGAAAATGCCCGGCAAGAGCGCCAAGCTCATCTCGCTGCCTTACAACAACTCGCAGCCGCTTACAATAACAACAACAACAACAACAACAATGGTGGTAACGGCAATGGTGATGGAAACCAGCGATCTACCTTGGGTGATTTTCAGAAGACCAACCCACCCACCTACTCCAAGGGACTTCACCCACTAGAAGCCGATGATTGGCTTCGCACCATCGGCAATAATCTTGAAGTTGCTGCTGTGGGAGAAAATGAGAAAGTGCTGTATGCAACCCACTATCTCGCTGGACCTGCAAGAGCTTGGTGGGAAACTACCAAGACTCTCCAGCCAGCTGGTCATGTCATCAACTGGGCTGAGTTCCAGGAGAAGTTCCGCAAGAAGCATATTCCTTACGGACTTATTGAGAGGAAGAAGGATGAGTTCCGCAAACTGAGGCAGGGAAGTAGAGATGTGGTCGGTTATCTTGAGGAGTTTACCGACTTATCTCGGTATGCTCCTGATGACACCGACAAGGAAGAGAAGAAGATGGAGCGTTTCATGAGTGGACTTCATGATGAACTTCAGTGTGCTTTGGTTATCCATGACTTCCGTGATCTGGAGTCACTTGTGGACAAAGCCATCCAGCTGGAGACCAAGCGCAAGTCGATGTATGAAGGTCGCAAGAGGAGGATGAATGCTCAGGAAGGCTCGAGCAGCCAGAAACCTCGTATCTTTCAGCAGAACACCAGGCCTGCCTATCGTCCACCCCAAGCTCCACGCCCAAATTACCCTAACCGCCCAAACAACTTCAACCGTCCCAATGACAATAACCGTCCCGGAGGAAACTTCAACAACTTCAACCGCAATCCCAATGTGATCTGCTTTGAATGCGGCAACAAGGGTCACTACTCCAAAGAATGTCCCAATCCCAAGAGGAATGTCCAGCGCCCCAATGCGCCGGCACAGAACAATGGTCAAGGCCGCAATGGAAATGGAAATGGCAAGAATGCCGCACCTCGCGGAAATGCTGCTGTTGCCAAGGGTCGTCTGCACCACATCAATGCTGAAGAAGCTCAGGATGCTCCGGATGTTGTGCTGGGTACGTTCCTTGTCAACTCAGTACCTGCAACTGTTCTGTTTGATTCTGGTGCTACCCATTCATTTGTTACCCAAGAATTTGTTGCTAAGGGAGGTTTAGTTAAGAGCCTCTTACCCAAACCCATGGTCGTCCAAATCCCAGAATCCACCGTAGAGACCCAGATGTTTTGCTCCGATGTACCCCTTGAGATCAAAGGAGAGAAGTTTCCAGTTAACTTAATTGTTCTGGGAACCCAAGGCATCGATGTTATACTCGGTATGAATTGGTTAGCCAAGTACCATGGTCGAATTGACTGTGCCAGAAGAGCTGTATCCATCACCACCGACAAAGAAGTAGAAGTGGAGTATGTGTCTAAAACTAGTCAACCTCACCCAGGCTGCCATGAGAGCATAGCTCGACCCGCCCTAGATGAGATCCGTGTTGTTCATCTGTTCAAGGATGTTTTCCCAGAAGAATTGCCTGGTATGCCGCCAGATAGGGATATTGAGTTCATAATTGAGCTTATTCCAGGAACATCCCCCATATCCCAAAAGCCTTATCGGATGAATCCGGAAGAACTGGTTGAGTTGAAGAAACAGTTGGCTGATATGCTAAGCAAAGGTCTTGTCCGCCCAAGCGCTTCACCATGGGGATCACCCATTATTTTTGTGGACAAGAGAGACGGTACCACACGCCTGTGTGTGGATTATCGCAAGCTGAATGACGTGACCATTAAAAACAAGTACCCTCTTCCCAAGATCGAGGATCTGTTCGATCAAATGAACGGAGCCCGAGTCTTTTCAAAGATCGATCTTCGGACAGGTTACCATCAGTTGAAGATCCGAGAGACAGATATTCCCAAGACCGCCTTCACCACTCGTTACGGTTGTTTGAATACACCGTGATGTCTTTTGGTCTGACCAATGCCCCAGCCTATTTCATGAATCTCATGAACAAGATTTTCATGGAGTACCTCGACAAGTTCGTGGTAGTTTTCCTTGATGACATCCTTATTTATTCCAAGACCGAAGAAGAGCATGCTGAACACCTGCGTCTAGTTTTGGAGACCCTCCAAGAGCACCAACTGTATGCCAAACTTAGCAAGTGTGAGTTTTGGCTCAGTGAAGTGGCATTTCTTGGACATATTGTATCCGCTGGAGGAATTTCTGTTGACCCTGAGAAGATACAAGCCATTCTTGACTGGTTATCCCCAACCAATGTTTTTGAAATCCGAAGCTTTCTCGGACTTGCCGGTTATTACCGCAAGTTCGTCGAAGGATTTTCCAGTATAGCCAAACCTCTGACCCAACTGTTGAAGAAGGACAAGAAATTTGAATGGACTCAGAAGTGTGAGGATAGTTTCCAAGAACTGAAGAAGAAACTAACCTCAGCCCCAATCCTGATCATGCCAGACGTCACCCAGAGTTTCGACGTGTATTGCGATGCATCACGCCTCGGACTTGGTTGCGTTCTGATGCAAGAAGGCAAAGTTGTGTCGTACCTGTCCCGGCAGTTGCGACCGCATGAAGAGAATTACCCAACCCATGACTTGGAGTTAGCTGCTGTGGTCTTTGCTCTTAAGAAGTGGCGTCCCTATCTTGCGGGACATCGCTGCGAGGTCTATACAGATCACAAAAGCTTGAAGTATATTTTCACCCAGAAAGATCTGAACCTGCGACAGAGGAGATGGATGGAATTAATCAAGGATTATGATATTGGAATCCATTATCACCCCGGAAAGGCTAATGTAGTTGCCGATGCCCTTAGTCGCAAACCTTGCACCCTGAATGCCCTGATCCAAGCCGAACAGCCAGCCTTGTTCAAAGACTTCCAAGATTTTGGACTAGAGCTTGTTAGCTATGGTTATCTCGCCAATTTAGAGTTAACCCCAACCCTGATGGATCAAATCAAAGAAGCCCAGAAAGGTCATGAAAGTATAGAGGGAATTAGGAAGAAAATTTCCCTCGGCAAAGCACCCGGTTTTACCGAAGATGCTGAAGGAGTGCTGAAATTCAATAACCGTATCTGTGTGCCCAATGTCACGGAACTTAAGGAGTTAATCCTGAAGGAGGCCCATGAGACCCCTTATTCAATCCACCCCGGCGGAACCAAAATGTACCAAGACCTTCGAGAAAGATTTTGGTGGCATGGAATGAAGCGAGAGATTGGTTCATTCGTAGCCAAGTGTGATATCTGTCAGCGAGTCAAGGCTGAACATCAGCGACCCGCTGGATTGCTTCAACCTTTGAAAATTCCCGAGTGGAAGTGGGACGAGATTGGAATGGATTTTATTACCGGACTTCCAAGATCCAACCGAGGCCATGATTCCATCTGGGTCATCGTTGATCGACTGACCAAGGTTGCCCACTTTGTTCCTGTCAAGACCACTCATACCGGAGCTCAGTTAGCAGACCTGTATATTTCCAGAATAGTGAGCCTGCATGGTGTGCCTAAGAAGATTGTATCTGATAGAGGCACGCAATTCACCTCAAGATTCTGGAAATCCCTTCATGAAGCCCTCGGAACCAAGTTAGCCTTTAGCACAGCTTATCATCCCCAGACCGATGGCCAGACTGAGCGAGTGAACCAGATATTAGAGGACATGCTTCGCGCATGTGTTCTATCCTATGGTTCCAAGTGGGAAGATTGTCTTCCGTTTGCAGAGTTCTCGTACAACAACAGTTATCAGTCTAGTCTGCAAATGGCCCCTTTTGAAGCCCTTTACGGCAAGAAGTGTCGTACACCCCTGAATTGGTCCGATACCGGAGAGAGCAAATTGTTCGGACCAGATACCCTCCGAGAAGCTGAAGAGCAAGTTCAGCTTATTCGTGAACGTCTCAAAACTGCCCAATCCCGTCAGAAGAGTTATGCTGACACCAAGCGCCGTGATCTCACTTTCAGTGTCGGAGATTATGTGTATCTCCGAGTGACACCCCTCAAGGGAATGCAGCGTTTCCATGTCAAAGGAAAGTTAGCACCAAGGTATATTGGACCCTTCAAGGTCATTGCTCGTCGAGGAGAAGTATCCTATCAGCTGGAGTTACCCCAGGAGTTAGGAGATTATCATGATGTCTTCCACATTTCCTTGCTCCGGAAGTGTCTTGAAGTTCCTGACCAGCCTGATGTTTTCAAAAACATCGACCACCTCTCCATCGACCTGAACCAAGACCTGACTTATCGTGAGAGACCCCTCAAAATTCTCGAAGAAGATGTTCGTGTTACCCGAAGACGTGCGATCAAGTTTTACAAAGTCCAGTGGACTAACCACTCTGAAGAAGAAGCAACTTGGGAACGCGAAGATTATCTTAGAAGCGAATTCCCAGACCTCCTTAAAACCTAAGCCTAGCAAATCTCGGGACGAGATTTATTTTAAGGGGGGAGGATTGTAACATCCCAAAATTATTATCAGGATTATATTCCAAAAATGAGAGCCAACAAAAACTTTTGTTGTTTATTGTATGTTAATTGCTTTTGTTACTTGAGATGTTGTTCTTGCTGTTTGTATGGGTGTTTGCACTAGTGAACACTAGTAAGAAGAAAGAAAACAAAATATAAAATCAAAGCAAGAAAAATAAAAGTGACAAGTTGTCACATAAAAATCTCCAAGTGACCAACTCAATTATTTTCAAACCAAAGTCAGTGGAGATGTAATGTCAACACTCCCCATTTTGTTCCTACCACTTTCCCCTCTCAAATATTATTTTTGAACTAGTTTTGAAATTCTAAAATAAAAACAATTGAAATAAATTCAAATAACATAAACAAAGTACTATAAAAGAAAATGTTTCAAAACATTTTATTATTTTATGCCAATTTTTGTGGAGCTTCTGTACATTATGGGAAGGCCCCACAAATTTTTGCAAATTTTTCTAAAATGTTTAAATACCCTAATTAAATCCTAGAAAACCTTCTGGTTTTAACAGAAGGACTAAAACAGAAATAAAAAAAGAAGCAGAGAGGAGGCAGGGGGTTTTCTGCGAAAATGTCATCCCCTACCTCTCTCCCTCGCCCCGACGTGCCGCCGTGTCGCCTCCACCGTCGTCGCCGTTTCCGAGCCGCCCAGGCCCCCCTGCGCGCGCGCCCGGAGCCTCTGCTGTCTCTGCACCGCAGGGAAGAAAACGGGCACCTCTCCCGTCGCCTTAACGCCGATGTTCCCCGACGACCGCCGCGGATGCATTGGACGGCGCCGAGCTAATTGGCCCCCGTCTCTGCTTCCCGACACGCACCACTCCTCTAGATGATTCTAGAACCTCGCCGGACCCCGTTAAGCCCCAAGCCGCCACGAGCCTCTGCACCCTCGCCGGGTAATCGCCGAAATGGTCGCCGTGGACGCGCAATGGCCGCCGCCGTAGACCCCGACCATCGTGGACCGCCCCGAGCTTATAAAAGCACCCGAGACCTCACTGGAACACCACACCTCCCCTCGAGCTTTCCCTCGCCTCAATTTCGTCTGTGCACCGCCGGAGGGCAGTGCACTGCCGCACCCGACGCCGCCGTTGAGGTCGAACACCACCACAACGCCACACCCTCCCATTCTTCCCTCTGACCCCTCTACGCTGTTGCCCAAGCTCACCGCACTCACCCAGGCTTCTTTTCCCTCTTTTTAGCACACGGACGCGACCCCGAAGCTCCGCCGAAGTTGCTGCCCGACGCCGACGAAGAGCGCGACATCGCCGCCGTCGACAGAGACTTCCCCAGCAACTGCCGCTCGCACCATCGTCTTCCCCGAGCCGCCGCCGTCGATTCGCGTCATCGCCGCTTCCTCCCGAGCCCCTAGGTGAGAGATCCGTCCACCTCGCCGTCGCCGGCGCGGCAGCGCCGCTCGTTTTAGGTCGTCGCCGATGGCGACCTCCGTGAGCCGTTGGATCGAAGATCTACGGCCACGTACCGCTTCGTGTTAAGTTAGACTGCCATGTGGGTCCCACTGTCATAATTTTAATCTTTTCCCTCGCGCGCGTACCGTTTCGCTGAGTCACTGACGGGTAGGACCCACCCGTCAGGGATTTCAACATTATCCACAACAGTGGATTTTTCTAATTTGAATTCTCTGAAATTCTCAGTACTGATGTCAACTTTAAAATTAAATATCTCGAGATTTAGGAATCCAAATAAATCAAACTCAAATGTTCTGGAAAGCTTATGAAATTGTTTAACCAACACAATTGGTCTCAGTCATTTAATTAAATAATTAAAAAGTATTATTGAAAATGCCACAGAAGGTTTAAAATCTAAACTTGTTTGTTTCTGATACTCTGTTAGTCCAAATAATTCCAAACCAATTTTGCTAGCTTAGTACTGCCTTGTGTTAGCTCCCCTAATTTTGGTAGAATTAATTAAGTATATAAATTGTGACTTTAAGATAAACCCTTCTGGACTAAAACAGACCATTATGTTTATTGGTTGATCCAAATGAGTTAGGACCAATTTTGTTAGCTCACATATATCCATGTTTAGTTACCCCTAAAAGGGTTTAATTTTTGGAACAATATAATTTAATTGGTAGCTAAAACTTGATTATTAAGCTACTGGATTCAATCCAATGTGTAGGGAGTTTGGTAACTCCAAATGATCCAATTCAAATTGGGTTGTATTCTACACATCAGTGGCTTTCCATAGAATTTTAGTTTGTATTTTTGTGACCAACAGAACTCAAGTTGTGGAATTAAACATGAATAACTAGTTTCTGCCATAATTTGGACTTAATTAAATAATGTTTAATTCAATTTATTTGAAAACCAAATTGTGTGGTTTGATGTGTGCAGTAGCCAATTGTGATGTTAATGATGGTTATGTTGAGGTGATTGCTTGTATAGCTTAGTGATTGTTTGTATTGTTTGTTTGTTAATTAGACGAGAACGTTGTCGGATATATCGAGGAAGGAGAGTTTGCTGAATTTGAAGAACAAGAGCAAGATCACTTTGCCAAGCAAGGCAAGCTATTCTCTGAGCTTGCACTACCAACATATGCATCTACTTTCATAATATGTTTACTCTCAAAGCAAGATTTACAAAACCCATTTCAAAAATATATGGATATTATTTTGCCACCCTATGTAGTAGTTTATATAAAACTTTAGGATGGGAAAACAATGTTGTTTATTCAAAACTCCTTTGAAATGTCTTGTGAGTTTATGGAACGACGAGATGTCGGTGCTGTGTTGGAAAGGTGGAAAAATGGTGATGTTTGTGAAAAATGCACAGTGTCCTAGTACTATGGAAACCAATCCTACCCTGTGCGACCACATTTACCACATATGGGAAAAGGCGTAGTCATGTAGTTTGCTCTTATTAGTATGGGATACCTCATCGACGGAGATGACTCCGTTATGCATGAGGGGATGGTCCGAGGATCTACCCCCTGACCCGGGTCCTCACACAAGTTGGTGGGGAGGATAGAAGGTTCCACCATAAACCGCCGGACAAAACTATGAGTCCTCACACTTAGGGTTTCTGACGGGAAACCGGACTGGGTGTCGATGGAAAGTGTCATATGGGAAGGATCCTATACTAGCATGAGCAAATAAGAGGCTATGGCCGGCGGCTTACTTCGCATACACCTGGTATGGCGAGACGTGGCAGACACGATGAGTTGCCGGATGGATGTGGGTTAAAAGCGTGCTACCTCTGCAGAGTGTTAAAAACTATTCGAATAGCCGAGTCCTCGGATATGGACAATTGGGAGACTGTCCTAAGACCTTGTGCAAGTTTTAAAAAGGTTTTGAGTTTTTAAAAGAAAAATGAAGTGGAGATTGTTTCCTACACCTATACCAACGGATCGGTATGAGGTGGTGGAAGAAAGTGGACCATGACGGGCTATGGTCGGGAAAAAGGAGAAGTTTTGGAAAAACAGATGAAAAAGGTGACTTCTTTAAAGATAGTTATAAAGCTCTTCTTACCTTTTTCAATAAAGATATAGAGATGTTTTAAATAAGAAAAGTTGTCAACTAAAATAAAACTGGTGCATACTCATGTTGGGATAGTTTGCGAGTACATTCAAATGTACTCATATTGGTTTCGTCCCTGGCTATTGTCCTAGCCAGACTACGAGGAGGAACACTACGCAGAGCAGGAATATGGCGACTTCTACGCCAACTAAGGATCTCCACAAGTCAGCTGCCTGTCGGGTCGTCATCGTTAGAATATGATGTCGATTACGCCGTAGCTTCCGCTGATATATTTGGTTTGGCCCATGAAGGCACCTATGTAAGAACTTGGTCTAAATGACCATTTATGTAAGACTTTCTATTCGGTACTGTAATGGATGTAAACTTTGGTATCCAATTCGGATTATGTGCAACGACAGACTGATCACGGGATCGTTGTGTTAAGCATAATCGGGTATTTCGGACAGCTAGTCCGGGGTCCCCACAGAGTCGCAGCAAATCACGACCTACCATAATGATCTAGACCCTGTCCTGTGGATAGAGGACTATGAAATAAGCATGACAGGAATCGGTGTAACTCAGGAGGTGCTCGCAAAGTATTTTCACTTGGTACTACAGGAAGAAGCCAGGGATTGGCTACTAAGGTTGCCGCCAAAGTCAATAAACTCATGGAAGAATTGAAGGATAAGTTCATCAAAAGGTTCCAAATAGAGGGCGTGAAGAACCTCAGACAGTGGATCCAGAAGGAGAACGAATCAACCAGCGACTGCATAAAACAAGTCACAGGGATCCTTGACTCTGCCAAAGGTACCACGGCGCAATCTGAAGTGCAAGTTATGAGAAAGAACTGTAGGTTTGAGCCGCCGGTGCATACCTTATGTCGCACTGAACATAAGATCAATACTTCCGGCCAACTCTCGGCGACTACTAACAAGCACGCAGAGACAGACAAGATGGCAAGCGGCTCCTTGCCAATCTCAAAGGAAACAGAACACTGTAAGCATCAACTAAGGGAGCAGAAAGAGACAAGGAGTCACTCCCCAACAGCGCCAAAGGGATTTTCAACAGTCCTTGCGATTTACACCGCAGAAGAGATGGAAGACCCGCGGGTCACACCAAGGCGCAGTGTCACTACTACAAGCGATGGAGAGAAGGTGATTCATCAATCGCGAATCACAGCGGACCAATGCAGCATAGGGACAAGGAGAACTCCTGTCAAAAGCCTGAAACTTCAGTAAGAAGAAACATAGGGCAATTTCATACCGTGGATGTACATACAGCGGCAACAGAAGGCAAAGGAATAGCAAATGGAGCCGCGACTCAATTCCAGCTCTGGAAAGACACCGCCGTTGGACAGAACGATCGGTTGTTTGGAGTCGCGACGATCATCCCCCAGAAGTAAAAAATCCAGGACAGTTGGCTCTCGTTGTTACACCGCAAGTCGCGGGATACAGGTTGAACAAAGTCCTGATGGATGGAGGAGGAAGAGTAAACATCCTATACCAAGACACGCTCCGTCGAATGAACATACCCGAGCGGCGGCTACAGCCAACAAGGAAGGATATCCAAGGCATAATTCCAGGAATAATCACTCGACTATAGGAAAAATTACCCTCGAAGTCAGCTTTGGGACCGAGCGAAACTTCCGCACAGAGTTCCTGAGCTTCGAGGTCGTAGCAGTCAAAAGCCCATACCATGCGATCTTCGGAGAGAAGCTTATGTCAAATTTACTGCCCGCCCCTACTACGTATACCTGCAGTTAAAGATACCAGGACCAAACGGCGTGATCACGGTGCATGGAGACAGACAGAGAGCGCTAGAATGCGAGGAAGCATGCAGGCTCAGTAATCGCAGACGAAGCTTGCATCGCCAACTCCTCACATGGTCTCAGGCCATCAGTAAATCTCCGCAGCCCAAAGCGAATCGCCTTGGGGACTCAGAATGGACGGACAGCAGGACGCACCCACCAGATGGTGAATTCCAACCATACAGTTGTGAATCAGGAAGATAATACTCCAGGAATCGCTTTGATACAAAAACAAAACAAGAGATGGCGTATATGCATAGATCCAATATCAATCAACAACCCAAGTCAGAGAGGCCCAACTATTGTGAGACCTTACCCCCCGCGACTCATCCCCCAAGGATGTGAATCAGCGTAAGTCGCAACTCAGTGCGACTACCCTATCAAAAGATTTGACCCTCACTTTGGCATGAAAACATCGGAGCTATCATGCTCGACCCGACTCGCTTTTAGCAACTCAAACATGAACCAACAAGGTGTTCAACCCACTCTGTCAGGAGTATTATTTCGCAAATGAGTGCGATGAGTATCAAGTATGCATGACCTGCGAGGAACAGAAAACTCGCATTAAAGGGTCTGCATCGTCTTTGTCTCACCCTGTAATTAATTGAGTGGTTATGAAATAAAGCCGGCACCCTTGACATTCAAGGGTTTGTCGTTTCGCCTCAACTATCATTGAGTCGCTGAGTCTTTTGAATTTCATACATCACCAACCCTGAGGGCTTTTTTACAAAGCACAGTGAGCATAGCTCGCTACCTCAACCCTTGCCAAACGAGTGGCAGTCCTTAAGCTAGAAGCGTCTTGCATTATGCGGCCAAAGTACTGGGGTGTGGCGTCAATCGAGCTTGATTGCCTATCATGGCCGCTCTCGACCCTGAACACACATGTTCCTAGGAAATACTGAGCCACGCGAGCGTCTACTTAATGGAAGTATCATAAAAGAACCTGCTTATAGGTCACAAAAGTACTGCTTATAGTACACAAATTTTTTTACAGACTAACGGGCAAGTCACTATTGACGAGTCGCACATTACTATTGAATGTTTATTTCTGCTTTCGAGTCACAGGAACAGAAACCTTCGCGGCTTGTCTCGAGGTTGGAGCCGCAGGTGTCCTTATAGCCAAGGCACCACCAGATGAAGTGGAAGGACCACCAGGTCCTGAGGATGGACCGGAAGCTCAGGATGATTCAGCCCAGTGGATTTCTCCTTCGTAGCTTTGCTACCATCAGGGTTGAACTTTCCCAGATAAGAGCCCAAGTATAAATTCTTAACAAGTAATGTGGCGTATCCACGCATACCCTTCCAGATGTCGAAGTATTCACTCATGGAAGCTCAGTACCATCCGCGCGCTTCGCCCGGTCATGAAAAGCAATCTTGCCTACCTCTATTTCTGGATAATATGCCCGGAGTAATGTTAACACATGAGCAGCTCCGGAGCGAGCAGAAGACCCCTTCCAATCAGAGACATAGTGAGGAGCCTTAAATAGCCTGTTCAGCCAAAACTCACATGAATCTGGAGCATCAGCCGCAGGGGCGATTTTTGTCATAACTCTTTGGTTACTTTAAGAAGGCGCAGGCTAAAATCTTGAAGATATTCCAGTTGATCCTTCAAATTGGAGCGGTACACCGGAGCACCAGGCCCTGCATCAAAAATAAAAAAATTCAGATCAGCAGCTCGTGATGGTCACCCAGATGTAAATGATCAAGAGACAAAGGATTACGGATGTACCGGCGAGTTGCAGAATGACTGATTTAACAGCAGATCCAAAACCCTCAAAAGCCTTGTGCAGCGAGTTATATTTTTCATCTCGCGCGGTGAGCTCCCTGATGTCCCACAAGTATAGGAGATCGTGTGTAGCCTTTTCGATAAGTAAGAGTGTCGAACCCAACGAGGAGCTAAAGGTAGGATAAGTATTCTCTCAAGTTCTATCAACCACTGATACAACTCTACGCGCACTAAACGTTTGCATTATCTAGGAAATAAAACTACGGTAGCAATACGGGTATAAGAGATAGCTTTGCAAGATAATAATACATGAAAGTAAATGTTAGTGCTGCAGCAATAAAGTACACTAAGTAACCATATACTAACAGTACCATGAGTGTGGAAAAGTGGTGGTAATTGTGGTGGCTTTGTCCAAGATTAATTAGTGAAGACATCTAGTTCAATGTCTTTGATGCAGTTTTCAATGTGGGAGAGGCTAAATATACATGCACTCCACTACTTGGGATTTACAAGTACTATATGATTGGATTGTTAGCAAACATCCGTAAATACTAACAATGCATTAAGGTTTCCCCAACCATAGCCTTAAGTTTATGGTCCTCTTACTCCCATACATGCAACTAACCGGTTTGAGCCCTCAGGTTTCTGTCACTCCGGCAGACTACACCCCTTTCCTTTGCACATACTACTAACCCTATGGTGTTGATCCATGCGCGCACAAGTATAATGGACACCAAAGGACAGTACCATATCAACATACAACTCTAATGAACCATAGACATTCAACAAAGCAATCGAAAGACAAATAAACTACATAAACATGACATAGATCATAGGATAAATATTATAGCATCAAACACCATGTTTACATAGGACGGTACAGAGGTTTGTGGGAGGATGAACCACTGAATACAAGGAGTTGGTGATGGAGATGGCGGTGAAGACGGCGGAGAGGGCAGCGAGAGGCGCAGGGCGGCGCCGGCACCGGCGGTGGCGCAGGGGGCTCCTCCTGCGCCGCCGGTTCCATGGGGGAGCACCGCCCCTTAGCCCCCTTCCTTCATGGCTTCTTGGGAGCCCTCCCCCATGGAGATGGGATCCATGGGGGAGGCAAAACGTGGCTTTGAAATTCGTGGGTGGAGGAGTCCTCCACGAGTTAGGTTTCCTCCCTTTATATATCTTCTCGGATTTCTGTCAACCCCTTTTAGGGTTCCACCAAAACGGGCCTCCAGGCCGCGTCCGAACTCCGATTGGGCTGATCTCGAGCTTAAAATCTTCGTATGGAAAATTGTGACAACTTTGTTTTCGGGAGACCTCCAATTGACGTCATCTTCGAGGGTCAAACTGGCAAACTTCGTAAAAAGTTCTCAGACAGATTTCAGGAAAGTCCCAATTCGACTCCAACAAGGTTTCCTCTTGTATTCTTGATAATTTCTACACATTAAAGAGTATAACAAGAACATTGTGTACTTTTGCAACTATTAATAGGTTAGTCCAAATAAATAATAAACTTAATATAAAAACAAGTGCTAAAAGCATAAAAATGGCATGAAACAATCAAAAATTATAGATACGTTTTGGACGTATCACTCCCACGCATGGTCTCCTTTCAGCCGATCAAGCAGCTCAGATTTGAGATTCAGCCCCTCTCGCAAGGATTTTATCAATTCATCCTTCTCCATTAGTCGCTGCTTGGAATCTGCTTTGAGTTCTTTAAATTGCTCTTCATAGGAGTCAAGTTGATCTTTGAGTATTTGTATTCTTGCGCTTGGTTCTTAATGATATCGCTATGATGTCCCAAGGCAGATCGCGTCACTTCAGGTTTATCTAAGGAAATGCCCTCGACTTTCATTGCGTCAGAAGCAGCAAGCGAGGAAAGCTCAAGCTGCGAGTAAACGAAATATAAACAATTTTGAAAGGTACTTGGGGGCTCAAAGCTTGGAGGAAAGAAAGAATCAACACCCTGCGAACTGACACAAGGTCTTGATCCTTGGGGGCTACAGTATGCGTACCAGGCGACTTGAAGATAATTGCCCAACCAGGTCACGCAATAAAGCAGCGTGCTTATCTCCAGCATCGATTATAGCATCTCAATTGATTTGGAACTACTAGCGCTGGGGAGGTCAGCCGCTTCAGAAATAGGAGCTCCAACTTGAAGGGGCATCCCATCAACATTAGGAGTCGCAGATGGCGCTGCGACTGGAACCACGGCAGGAGCCGCATCGGCAATACCCTCTTCTAAAAAAGGCTTCAGATAAGTCGCGCCATCGCTAATTCCCATGTTCTCACCAGCAACATCATCTTCGCTCATGGATGGCTGGGAAGGAGCAGTGGAGGAGGTAGATTTTGTATCTCCTCCAACCACGGCCCTGCAAGATATTGATGGTTATAGACCAAAGTGGCAGGGCTACAGTTATGAAAGGAAAATAAATCTTACCAGAAGCAATACGGACGCTCCTCATCAGGCAACCAGAAGAAGGAGAAGACAAATCTTGCAGGTCTAAGCCTACGGGATAGAAAAAACAGTAGTGAATAAATACAAAGAAAAGAATGTCACAAGGAAATACCTGAACTTGTCGAGGGGCAATTCTTCACCGCAGGCTCGGAGGAAAGTACAGCGCTGTCAGGCTTAGCAAGTTTTAAAGATTTGGCAGCTTTGATATCCACAAGCAACTCCAAGGCCTTGCGACATTTCTCAGGTTGCGAGGGATCTTCGGAGCTCTCAGAAAGAAGACGCTTAGAGGACCTGCGAGGTACTTCAGGAAGCGCCAGGAAAGATGTGCCCGGAGCCGTGGACAAGCGAGCGTTGGCCATTTGTTGCTCCTTTCAGATGTGCTACCACCAGGCTCAGAGACAGTGCCATGTGTGATCAGTTCCTCGCCAGGATCAGCGACTTCTTCTGGAAACTTCACTGTGGTTTCTTGGCCTGAGCCGGTCTCCTCTTCGGATGGGATAGTCCAAAAGTAGGGATCGATCTGAAAGAGAATCAACGTCAGAGATAGTCAACTTTGAAGGAGGAGTCCTAAAGGAAAAATGTTACAAGAGTAATTACCACAAAAGGCTTGTGTTCAGCCCAGAAAGGAGCAAGACCGACGTTATCATACGAGTCAATGTCCTCGTTCGTTACTCGGCGAATGAAGTTTATCCACTCCCCTTTGTCCCAATCTTCAGGGCAAGTACGATCAACGTCATCGACATGGCAGGTGAAGTCCATCATAAGTCGCAGACGGCGACTCACGGGCTGAATTCGCCATTTGGTCCAGCAAGATATAAGATCCAACCCGGTAAGACCATGGAGCGTCAGCGCCCTCACCTTATCTAAAAGAATCTCGATGGAGGGCAACGAAGAAGGATCGGGCTTGGAAGACAAAGCAGAGGTAGCTTCCAAAGGGAGTGGAGACCAAGGGGGAGATGAATCTCGGCCTCAGGAGAAGTATCTTTGCAGTAAAAGAAAGTTCTTTGCCAGTCCTTAACTTTTTTGGCAAGGCTAGCTTTTGGAAAATACTACCCATACGGCGTTGGAAAGATATGGTGCCGCATTGGAGGAAAGATGCATCTATTGCTTCTTTCTGACTATTGCAGCTAAAGAGAGCGAGCCAGAAGTCTATTGAAGGAGAGATGCCTAAGTAATCTTCGCAAAGGACATGGAAGTTAATCACTTGCAATATTGAATTGGGACCGATGTCATGAAGGCGACGACCCAGCCGCTGCATCAGGGAGCGAAAGAAAAGAGAACCAGGAGGCTTGAATCCGCGCTCGACGTGTTCCGCAAAAATCACCACTTCTCTGGCTGTGGATCGGGAATTATCTCCTCGCCAGCGGCGCGCCATTCGCATTGATCCCTCGGAGGAAGAAGGCCGCGAGCAGCTAAAGACTCCAAGAATACCTCATCAATCCACGAGCCTTCCCAGTTGCAGCTACGGCGAGACATCTCTCTCAACCAAGGGGATTTCCGCCAGAAGATTGCAAGCGCAAGAAGCAGAACCAAAGGCGGTGGAGAAGAGTAGCGGCGGCGTAATTGAAGTAGAACGCCAGGGAGGCTGATGGGCCAACCTAAAAAGCCCAGGCGCAGAAGACGCTCAGATCTGAAAGCCAACAGGCACGACCAGATGAGTCGCGCCCTTGAGCCGCTAAGAAGGTTATAAGTCGCAAATGGCGATACAAAAATTGGAGTTCAGCTGGGACATTCATGTGAGCGGTTCAACGGTTCAATAAGACAAAGAAGCCTTCGTCCGAAGTCCAAGCTGAACTTGGGGGCTAATGTTGGGGGAATACTTTGTAGATTAACCCACGACCCATATTTGGTAAAGTGCGACTCAGCTTACTCGCACAATAAAGGCCTGCATGAAAGCAAGCCCAACATCGTACCGCCACAAGGAGAAGGATCTAGAAGACATATCCTGGAAGACGTGAGGAGGAGTTAGTCTACAAGTAGGTTCCGGTCGATATATTCCTTGTGAAGGAAGTGTCCTTTGTAACCTAGCGAGCCTCTGTGCATATAAAGAGGACCCGCAGGACTTAGACAGGGTCAATCTATCAAGCCCTAAAACCCTAGCTCTTATGGCGAGTTCCCAGATCGGATCGCCTCCATTGTAACACCACATATATCATATCAATACCAAGCTAGGGTAGGCAGGAAGTAGGTCTTTACCTCACATTGAGGGGCCGAACCTGGGTAAATCTGTGTTCGTCCTTGCTCCTGCGATCCCAAGCTCGGAGACGATTGACTCGCGCAAATCCCACACCTACGAAGTCATCCATGACATCTGACGTGACAAACCCACGACACCTGGGGCTCCATTTCCATTGCTGCCGGCTCAGATACAATTGGACCTTGAGCTGTAGCCTCTTGAACAACAGGCTCGCTCAAGGCCGGGTCCGAAGAGGGAGGCGGCTCCAATAGCATCGCCCTGGCATTGTACAAAGTAAATTTATGAGAAAAGTGATTCAAGAAAAAGTAGTAAAAGGTATATGTACAAGAAGAGAAAACAGCATACCCAATGTTGATCTGGATGTCATCAGGCAGGTGCGCCATGCTCTCATCTGAAGAAGCTGACAGAGATTGGGACTTAGATACCCGGATTTTGCCAGCAAAACTAGACGAGGATTTGGAGGCACCAATCGTGGAGACAGCTTTACGAAGTGAAGTGTTGTAGGGGATACCTCCACTAAGGGAATCACAGGTTGAGGTAGACCGGGTCTTCCTCTTCTTGTTGGCCTCTTCCTCTTGTTCCTGTGGTTGCTCTTCAGGTTGAGATTTGTTCATCACATAATTATAGAAGCGAGAGTGTGGCACCTTTGCAATTGCGGCACGTTGAGCAGGAGAGGGTTGAGCAGCTTTCTGACCCGGCATTTCAACAGCATCCGGGTCATCTTATCCTGAGAGAGAAGTTGGCGAGTTATCAGTAGAAGGGTTCATTTGAACCGGGTCATTATAATCAGTTCAATAAGAGCCGGCCAATAGAATCTAGCTCACCATCATCTTCATTGTCTTTGTCCGTCTCTGTTTCCTCATCGTCAGAAGAAGAAATAGAGGTGAAATCTACAGACCACCATGCTTGGTCCTATTCAAGGAAAAAGTAGAGAGTTAAGAATTATGGATAAGTGGTTACTTGCTTTGAAACAAAGGAGCAAGGTTGGAAAATTACTGAAGGTGGCAGGTTCTTAGTACTAAAAGGGGCAAGCCCGGTCAGTGCAATCTTTTTCTTGGTCTCGCCAAGGAGTTGCTTGGCGTTCTTCACCAGTTGATCATCAGTGAGAGTGATCTCAGAGTATCGCATATTATCAGTTGGCTCACCAGTGTATTCATGGAAAAGCCGGGTCCTGATTGAGAGTGGCTGGATAAACCAACCAACCCAGCACTTGACGAGGTCAGTCCCGGCCAAGCCGTGGGCAAGCAGAGCTTTAGCCCGGCGAACCAGGCCCTCAACTTCGAGCCGGGCAGGAGCATCCGTAGCCCAGCTATTCATCTTGGCGTTTTATTTTAATGGAGAGTTTCGGAAGGCCTGGTAACGAGCCTCGTCCTTCAAAGGAGAGGTGTCCTTGCAGTAGAAATATGTGTTTTGCCATCCCTTGGGATGGCTGGCTAAGATAAGAGCCGGGAAGAAAATGCTGGCGTCCTTCCTGCGTTGGATAGAAACCCCCCGTATGGCCCTAGGGCTTGGTTTTTGCGGTTCTGGGGGTTGCAGTAAAAGATTTCTAGAAATAAAGCTAAGCTGGGAGGAACTTGGAGGTAGTCTTCACAAAAAACTACAAAGTTGCTGATATTCAGAAAGGAATTGGGTGCTATGTCTAAAGGATTGAGACCGTAGTATGACATAACCCGGCGAAAAAATAGAGAACCCGGGGGACGAAGCCCCCGGGTTACGTGATCAAGAAGTACCACGATCTCATCATCTTTTGGCTTGGGGCGAATCTCCTCGCCTGCTGCGCGCCATTGGATTTCTTCCTTGGGCGGGAGCTCGCCGTAGCCCACATATTTTTGGAGAGTAGCTTCTGTCACGGTGGACTTCGTCCAGTTCACCGGTGCCGGAGTTGTGGGCGCGGTGGAGCTAGATGCGCCGCCGGCCGATTTCTTCAATCCCCTCGCCGTAGTCTTTTTCCCCATTGCTGAGAGCTCGAAGAAGCTGAAAAGACCAGGATTCAATTAGTATAGATCTAGATCAAGAAAGACATGGAGATGAGCAAAAAAGTGGTGCGGAATACAAATGAGTGAGATCTACACTAAAAGGAAAAGCGATTGTACCTAGTTTGAGGAGATGTAGCTGGATTGAGTGTCAGGTGTTCAAGAACTCGCATCTAGGGTTCTTGAGCTCTCTGTCTCGAGGTTGAAGACGAAGTGGTGGCTGGACGGGGAAAGTGAATGCATTTACCCGGGGTCCCACTATTTATAACCGCAGTATGAGTTGACCTAGGGGTAAAATGGTAAAAAGAAGAGAGACAAGATAAGATAAGATAAGGAATGTTGACCGACCGAGATTCAAGGGAGAATATTCTCTGACAAGTTTGACCAAAGTTCCAGAAATCGTGGAGCCGGGTTATGAAAGAAACTATGAGCAAAAGCCACTCGAAGCAAAAAGAAGCAATGTAACCCGGCATATTATTTTGTTAACCAGTTTTTATTTCAGGGGGATAATCTGAACTACAAAAGATGGCGGCTCTTCTCCAAAAGCTATGGTCATAGGTTGAAGAAGCGCGCCAACTTGGAGTTCAAATCATCCTTGGGGCTACTGTTGGGGGAAAGGTAACCCGGTAGGCCCAAGGACAGTGAAACTACGACCCGCCAGGAGGAAACACTGGCGAGGCCCACCAGATCATCTTGGGCCGGGCTACATTGATAGACCTAGGAGTTTGTCGGTAACCCGGTGTAAACAAGGGAGGTTCTAGAAGACTCGGAGGCGGTATGCGAGACTTGGAGGTTAAGATAGATGAATTAGACTTTGGTTAGGACTCCGAGTTCGGGCGTGACCCGGCTTTACCTTGTAATCGACTAGGAGACCCGGGTATCTATATAAACCGGCTCCTGGGTCATAGAAGGGGATGAACTTTAGAGAGGGACTTTAGACATACAAGCTTACACCGAGAGAACCCTTGTAACCTAGACTCGGAACCCGCCGGTGTTGTTATCCGCCGGGTCATCGAGATCGATATGAGAAGAGAGAAACACCAGGCTGGAAGTAGGTATTTATCTCCTATGGAGAGGCTGAACCAGGATACATCCTTTTTCCCTAGCGAGCTAAACAATCTCCCGAACGCTATGACTGCCTTGCCTCCAATCTCAAGTTACCACCCGGTAACATCTGCCGTGACAAAACCACGACAGTCTGTGTGCTTTTCTTTTCACATTGTTATTTTATTTTCTGAGATCAACTTGTTGGATCCTAGCAATCTTGTTTGGGAGAGAGACACGCTCCGCTTTTTCATTTGAATACTCCTATTCTTCACTTATACTTGTTGAGTATTCTTGTCTAGCTACTGCTATGCTTTTAGCTCCCGTTTTTCATGCATCTCTTGTTCAGAGCTGTTAGTTCTTTTAGAGAAAGTACTCTCTTGCTTCACTTATAATTGTTTGGAAGTTTGTGTTGAAATAAATTGATTGGTGTTTGGTTGGAACAGAAAATGCTGCATGTGGTAGATGGTATAATGGAAAAGACTTACATATTCTTGTCGATCACTGTCTTGGATAATTTGATACTTGTCAATTGTTTTGAGTTATCAAGTAGTTCATGTTTAAGATTTTGTATCATGTGGTTAAAACCTATTAGTGAAGAACTACCGTAAAGTTTGTTGAAATTTGGTTTGTATGATTGGTATCTCTAAGGTCTAGATATTTTCTAGTAAAACGGTTTGGTTAAAAGGAAGACAGTGTAGAGTCTTATAATGCGTGCAATATGTTTTCATATGAGTCTTGTTGTACCGGTTGATATCCTGTGTTTGCTTCAAATAACCTTGCTAGCCTAAACTCTGTACTGAGAGGGAATGCTTCTCGTGCATCCAAAACCTTGAGCCAAAATCCATGCCATTTGTGTCCACCATAACTACCTATATGTGGTATTTCCTTGCCACTCCAAATAAATTTTTCATGTGCTACCTTTAAACTATTCAAAACTGTTATTACTCCTTTTTGTGTCAATGTTTACCAAGCTCATGAGGACGGGGTGGATGTCTTTATGTCACCTATCAAACATACTTTACCACCGGACTAGTGGCACATACATCCGCTTATCCATTAATATTGCAAAAAGAGCTGGCAAACGGGGTGCCCAGTCCCAATTAATTACAACTTTAACCGCTTAATTTCTTCACATTTTTGCCCTGATTTATCAGTCAAGCAATGACAAACAGTGAAATATCTGCATGTGTAAACAAAAGAGAAAGAGGGATGATCTGCCTTGCTGGTAGAAATAACGTCCTTCATGGGAGCCTCTCTTAAAAGTCTGGTTGGCAGGGGTCATATTGTACTTTTCCATTTTCTGATTCGTTGACAATTAACAAACACCACTCAAAACGTATATTTTTACTCTCTATATGATTTCAAAAACTTAAAAAGGTCTAGCACATGATTTAATCTCTGCTTCCCTCTGCGAAGGGCCTTTCTTTTACTTTTATGTTGATTCAGTTTTCCTACTTCTTTCTATCTCAGAAGCAAACACTAGTGTCAACTTTGGTGCAACAATTTTTATATGCTAGTATATTGTACTTATTATATTGCTTTGTGTTAACAAATATCCATAAAATATACATGTTGAAAGTTGAAAGCAATTGCTGAAACTTAAATCTTCCTTTGTGTTGGTTAAATACCTTTTACTTAGAATCTATTGCTTTATGAGTTAACTCTTATGCAAAACTTCTTGATGCTTGTCTCGAAAGTACTATTCATGAAAAGTTTCTGCTTATATGATTCAGTTGTTTGCTCATTATCTATTTGTTAGCAAACTATAGACCATTGACCTGGATCACTTCATTCATAACATGTGCTTTACAATACTATTTGATCAAGATTATGATGGTAGCATGTCAACTCAGAAATTATTTTGTTTTTATCGTTTTACCTCTCGAGGACGAGTAGAACTAAGCTTGGGGATGCTTGATACGTCTCAAACATATCTATAATTTCTGATGTTCCATGTTGATATTATACCAATTGTTGCATGTTTTACATACACTTCATATCATTTTTATGCATTTTCTAGGACTAACCTATTAACAAGATGCCACAGTGCCAGTTCCTGTTTTCTGCTGTTTTTGTATTCCAGAAAAGCTGTTCTGAAAATATTCTCGGAATTGGATGAAACTTGGACAGAACCTTCTATTTTCCCGACACGTACACGGAGTCCAAAGGAGAGACGGAGGCGACCGAGGAGGCAGCCACGCCAGGGGCCGGCGCGGCCCCAACTCCTGCCGCCCCGGGGGTGGCGTGACCCCCTCGGGTGCCTCCAGACGCCTCCCTTTCGCCTATATAATGTCTTCGTCCAGAAAACCCTAAATACCCGAGCCTCCATCCACGAAAAGTTCCGTAGCCGCCGCCGTCGTCAACCCTAGTTCGGGAGGTTCTGAAGCTCTTCCCGACACCCTGCCGGAGAGGGAATCATCACCGGAGGGCTCTACATCACCATGCCTGCCTCCCGAATGATGCGTGAGTAGTTCATCCTTGGACTACGGGTCCATAGCAGTAGCTAGATGGTTGTCTCTCCTCCTTGTGCTATCATGTTTAGATCTTGTGAGCTGCCTATCATGATCAAGATCATCTTATTGTAATGCTACATGTTGTGTTTGTTGGGATCCGATGAATATTGATACTATGATCAAGTTGATTATCAATCTATCTTATATGTTATTTATGATCTTGCATGCTTTCCGTTACTAGTAGATGCTTTGGCCAAGTAGATGCTTGTAACTCCAAGAGGGAGTATTTATGCTAGATAGTGGGTTCATGCCTCCGGTAATCTGGGCGAGTGACAAAAACGTCTCAGGTTGTGGATGTGATGTTGCCACTAGGGGTAAAACAGCAATGCTTTGTCTAAGGATAACTGTATTGTTTACATTTTGCACATTACTTAATGCAATAATCTGTTGCTTGCAACTTAATACCAATGGGGAACACGGATGTCAACCTGAAGGGGATTATTAGTCATAGATGCTGTTGGATAACGGTCTATGTATCTTGTTGTAATTACCAGTTGAATATCATAGTAGTCATCTTGTCATATATATGCATTGTCATGCGCTCTCTATTCATCAATTGCCCAGCTGTAATTTGTTTACCCTGCATGTTAGTTATCTTTTATGGAGAGACACCACTAGTGAACTGTGGACCCCGGTCCATTCCTTTACACTGATAATACAACCAACTGCAATCATTGTTCCTTTTCATTCTCTGCAATTAAACACTATTTTCCACACCATACATTTAATCCTTTGTTTGCAGCAAGCCAGTGAGATTGACAACCTCACTGTTTCGTTGGGGCAAAGTAGTTTGATTGTGTTGTGTGCAGGTTCCACGTTGGTGATAGAGTAAACGGCGCTACCAACAACCTTCAGAGGTGGCTTTTACTCCTACTGGATCTGACAACCTTGGTATCTTACTGAGGGAAAACTTGCTGCTGCACTGCTTCATACCTTCCTCTTGGGGTCTCCCAACGAACGTGTGCTTTCACGTTATCAGTGCGCCACTGAAATAATTCTGTGGCACACGGGGATAGGTGCGCCACAGAATCTTGGTCTATCTGTGGCGCATGTGCCCGTGCGCCATAGAATTACATTTCGTGTCGAGCATTCTGTGGCGCACCCACCATGCGCCACAGAATGCTAAAAGTGGTGCGCCACTGATAGCCTATTTCCTAGTAGTGAGAAACACTTACAACCGATAAGAAATAAACCCATGTGAATTTTGAATAATCATCAACAATCACCAAACAATATTTCTTCCCACCAAGACTAGGTTGAGGCACGGCACGAAAAGATCAACATGAAGAAGTTCCAATATCCTTGTTGATGAAATGATGGTCTTGCTAGGGTGGGGAGAATCATGCACCTTTCCTTCAACACAAGCCCTACAAAGACGATCTCTAGAAAAAGAAACATTCTCTTTTAGTCCAAGAATGTGGCCACCCTTGTGAAGACTTTGCAAAGTTCTCATATTGACATGGGACAAGCGGCGATGCCACAACCACCCCACGTCGGCCTTTCCGAATAAGCACATCGCTTGAGAGTTGGTTGACTCCGAAAAGTCTACCACAAACAACTCATTTTCGACGTACCCAACGTAAGCGACCTTTAGAGTCTTGCTCCACATGAGTACCACAATATCAATATCAATATCAATATCAAAGTGAACGGCAAAACCCATCTTATTAACGGCACGAACAGAAAGTAAATTGTAACCAAGTGACTCAACAAGCATGACATTTACAAGGGTGATATCCCTTGCAACTACCACCTTGCTGAGACCCGATACCTTGGCTTTAGAATTATCTCCATAAGTGACGGTTGATTGATTTGAATTTGGTCTCAACTCCGTTATGATCTCCTTGCTTCCGGTCATATGACTTGTGCAACCACTATCAATCACCCATTTCGACCCACCGAAAGCATAGTCCTACAAGAAATCATTGCTTGGTTTTAGGTACCCATCTCGCAATGGGTCCTCTTTTGCTAGCAACAAGGGTCTTAGGAACCCAAATAGAGTAAGCAATGAAACCATCATAAGGACCAACATATTTAGCATAAACATCCCCATAATAATCAACATAAAGAATATAGTTGGGTTAGCATGCATGTCCCGCAAAGGCACTACAAGGAGTGTTGCCCCTTGTGGCTTCATCACTCGCAATGTTAGTCTTCTTTGCTTGTGCGGGCTTGGCCTTCTTCTTGTTCTTCTTCTTCTTCTTGGCAACATAACCAAGACCCTCTTTCCCGATGTGTGGCTTTTGCATTTGCAAAAGATTATCAAGAGGCTTGCTTTGGGAAATAGAGGCCTTGGCAAGTTTGACCTTCAACCTAGCATTTTCCTCAATGACATTTGCATGATCACAAGAAGTAGTAGAGGAACTAGAACATTAGTTTTAGATGATTGAATTTGAAATTGTTCAAAAGACTTGGTGAGAATAGAGTGTTCACTCTCCAAGGCCTTGTGAGCCTTGGTGACCTTCTCTAGCTTCTCGGTTAGTCTATCATGACCAACACCAAATTCAACTTTTTCTTTCTTGTAAAGCTTATATTTTGCAATAGCATGGTCACGTTCTTTAATGATTTGAGAAAAGATTGCATTTTGTGACTCATCAAGATTTTCAAGCTTCTCTTCAAGAGAAACACGAAGCTCATGCTCTTCCTCAAGAGCCACGGTAAGAGCGACAATATCATTAGCATACTCTATTTCAAGTCTCTCCTTCTCATCAAGCTCCTCTTGAATCCGCCCATAATCGCTCATAAGAGCTTCAAAGCGTTTCTTGGCTTCTCCTTGCAAGTTAGTCATGAAACGATCCAAAGCAACATTTTCATCTTTTACTCTAAGACTCATAAGATCATCCATTTCATTTATAGTCTTGGAGGAGGAAGAGATGATACCTCAGTGTGCTTGGCCATGAAGCACTTGGCGGATTGGATGGGGACGTTCTAATTGGGGGATTCGAAGAGAGATGATGATGTTGATGAAGCAATGACAATAGCGGCCACTTCACTTGTGGTTTCTTCTTCATCGCTCTCACCCCCGGACATGTACTCCTCTCTTGTCACCAATACCATTCTTGAAGGAGGCTTCTTGTTCGGAAGGTTCTTCTTGAAGAAAGGTTTCTTGCTAGGGGATTTTGAGACATTCTTGAGAACAAGCCTTCCTCCATGTTCTTCACGGTTCTCATAGGGACACTCGGCAACATAGTGATATCTATCTTGGCAATTGAAGCAAGTCTTGATTTTGGGTTGCCCTCCTTGTAACCACTAGATTTGAACTTTTGCTCCACTTGAGCTTTAGCTTTGGATGGGTTCTTCCAAAAGGTCCTTGCCGCAAGAGCCACATAGTCCCTATGAGCAATCTTGAGTTCTTCGGGGTCCATGGAGGACACATCTTCACAATCTTGATCTTCATTGTGTTCAACCACCTTGGCCTTCAAAGCAAGTGAAGCTCCTTGTTGCATTCCAATAGCTTGGGCACGAGAGTCTTGTGCAATTTTGGCTTGGACTTTGAAAGATTGCATCTCTTGCATGACTTCATTGGAGGGCAATTGTGGATAGTTGTGTCCTCCTTGGAGACTCTTCAAGTCGGCCGGTTCAAAGGGCAAGAGAGCATTCACATACTTCCTCTTGATCCAATCATCATTCACATGGGATCCACCAAGAGCTTTATAGGCATTGGCAAGGGACTTGAGTCTTCGGTACATTTGCTCATGGTCTTCTCCATCTTCCATGAAGAACCCTTCGGCCTTGTTGCTCATTTTCTCAAACCGGTTTCTCTTCATGCTTTCATTTCCAACGAACACCTCAATAAGACAAGCCCAAGCTTCTTTGGCGATGGTGCAATACTCGATGTGAGACATATCATCCTCTCCCACGACATCTCGGATCAAGTCAAGAGCGGTGGCATTTAGTTGACAATCAACTATTTCTCTTCTTATCTTGTTGGATTCATCCACGGCTTGATATCCTTGCTTAATGATCCTCCAAAGCTCGATAGATGCACTGTTCACATAAGATCTCATATAAGATTGTCATTTAGTAAACAAAGATGCATTTACCTTAGGTGGGTTTCCCCTTAGGTGTATAGGAGGATGAGGGATAGGTAGGTCGGGAGAGTATGGAAAAGGAACGACACCATATACTCCTGAACCATTAGGTGGTTTAGTTGGGGTGTCAATTTTATCTTTATCAACCCTTCTTCCCAGCAACCTCTTCATTCTCGGGTTTGTTAACCTCCGACGAAAGAGGGGTGGGTGGAGATGAGATATCCTTAGCTTCCATGAGTTTCAAGATCATCTCTTGCAACTTGTCCATTTTAGTTTCCAAAGAGGACTTCAAGGTATGAAGTCCTCCACGGAACCGAAGTGGGCTCGGCGGGAAGCTCGGGAATCTCAACTCCATTCTCATCGATGGGCTTACTTCTCTTAGGCGGTTAAGCCCAAATAAAGAGTCGAGGCTCTGATACCAATTGAAAGGATCGGTATGGCCACCTAGAGGAGGGGGGGTGATAGGTGCTACTCAATCTTTAGTTCTTTTTCAAATTTAGGCTTGACAAAAAGGTAAATTCTCTAGATATACTACTAGGGTGAATTTACCTATATGACAAGTTAATACAAGACTAAGCACGATACAAGTAAGAACTAGCGAGTAAGGAGTAACTGAACGGGCAGCACGCGGAGACAAGGATGTATTCCCGAGTTCCTCCTTTTTAGGGAGTACGTCTCGATGGAGGGGTGTGAGTTTCAAACTCAAACGCCACAAATGGCCTCACCCTATTCTCCGATGAACCTTGCCCAAAAGCTCGGTTCACCTTCCACTATCGGAATCCTTCAAGGCGGAATCCGGAGCCCTTACAACAAACTTGAGGCTCAACCCACAAAAGGATTGGGGGCTGCCAAGGACCACAACACCTGCTACACAAAAGTAACAAGAAAGTAAGTACAACAAGATGGCTAGGTTTTCCTAGTGGAAACCCTAGGCTCGAATCCCTCAAGTGAATGAGGGGGAAATGAAGAACGCTTTGGTGATGATATAGATCAGGGCCTTCTCCTTCAATCCTCCAAGTATGAGCAAGTTTGGTCGGAGGATTGGGAGATCTATGAGCTTGAAGCTTTGCTTTTAATGGAGGAGAGAGAAATCTAAAGCTTAGGAAGCTGGAGGTAGGTGGAGGGGAATTTATACCCCCTCCCGAAATGTGGCCGTTGGAGGGAAAAGTCGTCTGCCCCGAGAGCCCGGCCTTGGACTGGCCTTGGCCCGGCAAGGCCGGTCAGGAATCTTTGGCTGGCTGCAGACGCACGGAGGCCGGCCTTGGGCTGCCGACGGAGGCCGGCATGGAACCCGAGCCTCCCATCCTTGACCCCGGCCTTGGGCCAGCCTCTATAGCCAAGGAGGCCGGCATGGCAGCCGAGACGGACAGCCTTGGGCTGGCCTTGGCCCAGCCTTGCCAGCCACGGAGGCCGGCCTGGCAGACCACCTTTTTTGCTTCCCTTTTTCTCTCCTTTTTGGTGTGAGACATATAGGTGAAATATTTCAACCCTGCAACACTAGCATCATATTAAAATGTCACCAGTGTTGTTATCTAACACACAAAACACAGAGGGATAAATAAATGCTCTTTCAAAATGTGTTCTATAGCAGTGATAAAAAGTGGTTGCACGAGCGAAGATTGGCTGGAACAATGGCTGCTCTCAATGCCAATGGAGATGTGCAACCGCGCGCTTATGATCGCATGGAGAATCTGGCACGCCCATAATGAGGTGACTCATGATAAGGAGCTGCCGACAATCGAGGGATCATGAAGGTTTATTGCAGCTATATGCAGTCTCTTGCAAATATTCGAAGCATGACACCGGAACAATTTATGAAAGGAAAGCAGGTTCCCAGGGCGACGGCCATGGAAGTACGAGCTGTGCGGCATCCAGCGCACGCGGTATGGCAGCGACCTTCTACTGGTTTGTTGAAACTCAATGTGGATGGTGCCTTCATAGCTCAGTCTGCGTGATCTTGAGACAGAGTGATGGTTCTATTGTTTTCTCAGCTTGTAGGGATCTGAATCGATGTTCTTCCGCACTGGAGGCGGAGTTACAAGCTTGTATGGAAGGGCTCCGGTTTGCCTTAGACAGATAGCGCAGGGCTGGTGCAACTAGCTACGAGCAAGGTGACGGACGGCTCGACTCTGGGCCACCTGGTGGATGACCTTCGGATATTACTATCTTCCGCTCGTTTTACGTCGATATCTAAAATTCCTAGACTTTGTAATAGTGTTAGTCATGAGTTAGCTAGATTTGGGTTGTTGAACCAAAGAACACAAGTTTGGATAGAGTCGGTGCCAGAGGTTTTATGGGACTGTATCCAGAAGGATTGTAACAACACTTTGATTATCTAATACAATCCTTTTCCCCCGCAAAAAAAAAAGATTACCAACATATACTGATAGGAACTCTTCTGACAGAAGATAAAATTCATCATCAGTCAATACACAACCAAAAAGATGAAGTCCACAGAAATTTTAGGCAGACACAAATACCTAACAATGGCAGATAAAAATTAATGTTATTCTTTTACAAGGAACATAAAAAGAGATGACAAAAAAGGATAAAATGGCTATGGATAAGAGACCAAAAGTACGCATGCTGCCACACAAGCTCAAAGGTTTATGATTCAGTTTTCTGTACTTCACATAATACACCCCAAAAAACTTCAATTAATTAGCAGGTCAGAAAATTTACACGTGAATGTCACATACAGAAATCATTAGCATACTCATGCTAAAAGAATGTGCAACTTTTAGGTACCCAATAAGTTCTTCCAGCAATAAACACAGCAAGGCCTCTGTGTCCACGGGAGATTTCAGTTCGCTTTTCTTAATGTTATTTGTTGGTGAAAACTAAACAAATTACGTCGCCGGGACTTGAACCCGGGTCTCTCGGTGAGAGCCACGTATCCTAACCACCTAGACTACGATGGATTATGCAACGGAACCACCTAGACTACGACGGATTATGCAACAAGGGTAGGGTCAAAAGACCCCTATGCTGCATTTCATTCCAACACGTGGCAGGTACATTTTGCACCTAGGCCCTTTTCGTCTATTGCCCTAAAAGACCTAGAATTCGAAGAAAGGGCCTGATTCTTACATAAAACACCCCAAAACAAAAAGAAAAAAGCAATTAGGTCCTCGGGTGTCTCCGCCACCAGTCGCCCGGCGACGCAGCAGGCACGAGAAGCGCCGCAATCGGAGCGCAGTGAGTAACTCGGACTCTCCCTGCCGGCGAACGACCACTGACACCGGCAATCTCGCCGCAGCCGGGGACGAACCACTTGGCTGCTTCGAGAAGCCAGCTCCGTCGCCGGATCGAGATGCCTCTGCGACGTCCTGGAGGTTGAATAACAGCCACCTTTTTTGCCAAAGAACGCGACGTGAACTTGACCACCGCGTGATGAGCGAGATGCAGCAGAAGCCTCTCAACCGAGGCAAGGAAAGACCAGCAACTCCTCTTCCTCCCCTCGCCGCCACGGCCGCCAGAGGAAGAGGCAGCCACCGCAAACCTCGCCCAAGAAGGAGACCACAACGCTTGATGAAGAAGCCAGCTCCGAGCAGCCCCTGCTCTGGCTCCCACCTTGGAAGCCTGCCGGAGACGCGCAGCACCGCCGTCCCGCGCCGTGCTCGAACGCCAAGACGGACCAGCTCCAGAAGACCCTTGGGGCAACAAATCCCCCTGCTCCCTCCATCCCTCCACCACCACGCGACGAAGACGAAAAGAACCAGAGCAGCACCCCACCGAACTGGAAAGCTTCAACTCTCCGGCCCTCTCCTTCTCAGCCACCATGGCCAAGAACCAACAAGGACAAAGAAAATCGCAGCTTACCAGCTCCAGATATTCCAGCAAGAAAAGGGGAAGACATGGAGCGGGGAGAGCTGAAGCAACACCTCGCCATGGAACCAGCTGGGAGGCGCCGGCCCGGAGAGCACCAACCCCTTCTCTCCTACCTTCGGCCCCGCAACAAGCAGCCAAGGAAGAGAAGCTCGAGGGGAGGCGTCGGTGCATCTGGAGCTGCCCACCTCTTTATTCGCTGGAGAAGAGCTAGCAAAGGAAAAACCTACAACTACTTGAAGCCAAAGCCCCCTCACACTCCTTGCCGGCCACCATGGCCGCCGGCGACGAGCGGGAGAGAGGCCGGCGATGGGATCTAGGAAGAAGAAGCTCAAGGAGAGCAGTCGGCACAGGGCACACGCAACCTTATCCAGACCGGGACTCAGTCCACTGAGTTCCTCAGATTCTATCTTATTTAGAGTAAATCGCTCAAAAAAGGCTACAAGTACATTATTGCTTGTAACTTTGGAAATCCATAACGGTAGCAGGTGGATGTACCCACTGCCCAAAAAACAAATTTTAAAATGTCATACTTGAAGTTATTTATGTTAACATAAAAAGTTACGTGAAGAAAAAACATTTTTGTGACCTGTACAAAAAAGACAAATCCGGACGCTCCAAAATGATTTTATTTGGACATTTTTTTGTCTTTTTTGCACAGGTCAGAAAAAATGTTTTTTCTCCATGATATTTTTTGTGCTAACATAAAATGTTCTAATGTATCTGAATTTTTTCTATAATTTTTTGATATTTTGAAAAAACATTAAAAGAGTTTTACATAATAGTGCATCTGCACCTACTACCCGAAACACCGCATGCTTGTAACTTCCGTCCTTGTTGTCTTCGACGACAGTGGCGTCTAGGGGTTCGAAGACGGTGGCCAAATGGTTCAACCAGAAAGGCGAGAGCTCCAGCTCCCGTTTACAGAGAGTTTCTGTTGGTGCTGCATAGAAAAGAGCTTCATGGAAGAAGGCGTGCTACTGCTGCAAACAAGCATATTTTGCAGTTGATTTGTTTGGCCTTCTTCTCATGGTCGCAATTGATGTGATGATAACTGCCATGTTTCCCTGTATGGATGAATTTAGTGTGGCAATGTACCACAATCTCAGAAATGTATACATGGCAATATAGATTACAATTCAGATGGATCAATGCAATGCGTTGTGCAAAATTCTGTGCATGTACGTACTATATACATAGCACCATGACTTGAAGATCAAGAGTGGCACTCTGCATATGCACTATGTGGCATCAGGACATCAAGATCCATATGGCACTCTTTACCTGGACTATATGGCATCATGAGATGAAGTTTTTTTTTGCGAAAATCATGAGATGAAGGTTGAAGTGCATATATGCATAGAAATTTGCAGGGAGATTAATGCATCAAAAAGGCTATAAATGGCAAACAGGCAACATATATGCACAAAAGTGCGCAATCTATAGATATGCAGTATGTATGCATAGAGTTTTGCATCAGCAAAACATATGCACTTTGAAAGGAACACCTTTCAAGAGCATATATATAAATCAAGCAAGGCAAATGCACAACACAGCAAATACACATACACTTTTCAAGTGAATCTATGAATGTGCATCTCAGTAAAATGACAAATTCAATACCTCAACAGTTTGGTCACAAAAGAGATTGCAAATTCAGCTGTCCAGCAGTTTGGCAACTCAAAAGATTACAAGTTCGGTTGTCCAGATTGGCAGGAAAACACTGATCTTTGAATTATAGGGCCCAAACCACTCATTTTACCAAGGTCATCACAACGAATTGAGTAGACGATCAGACATCCTCGCCGTGCCCAAACCCCCAATTTCCCTCAATCTCAGCTTGCTGATGATCCATTTGATTGTACACCGACCGTGCCCCGGCATATAGGAGCACGCGAACCGCCCAGGTCTGCATCCTCTTCATGACAGAGACCTCCTTGTCCGCTGCGCGTGATCCTCTTGGCGAGCCAGGGCATGCTCTCCACCTCCGCGTAATCGGGCAGCGCGCCGCCAGCACAGCAGCTACCGTCAGCCACAGTAGCACGGCGAGGTCCACTGTGCGATGGGCAATGCGCTTGAGCTCGTCCCGGCCCGGCCGGCCGGTCACCCGCATAGGAGGAACGCGAGCTCACCGGGCGGACGTCCGTTGGGTCTTCCCGCGCAACCTCCGCGTAACCGCTCCAGGGCGTCGTCGAAGCGGCCGTCGCGTACGGCGTAGAAAGCGAGGAGGAGACGGAGGTCGGCGGCCACATAGCGGTCGCCCTGGCGCGCGCGAGGTCACCTCTGCTGCGCGGCGTGGGGCTGCGGCGCGGAGGCGCTCGCCGGACAGCGGTTGGGCGCGGAGCAACACGGTGGAGAGCAGCACCTGCCACGCGTCCAGGCACTATCCCCGCAGGGGTGGGAACAGAAGATCGTTCTTGTCGACGAGTCGGCGGAACCTGCCCTGCTCCCGCACGATGAAGAAGACGTCGTTGGAGTCGGGGTCGGCTGGTTTCCTGGACAAGATGGCATCGACATCAAGTGCGTTCTTTGGCCGGACGCCCGTGAACCTGCCCTCGCAGTACTCGTACTCCTCGTACTTGCTGGCCACCACAAGCCAGAGCAAGCCATTGAACAACTTCTTCAGGAGGGACATGTCGCCGTCTAAATGCGCCGCCTTTAACCCCATGTCGATCACCTCCCACGCCGTGAATCCCACCAGGCCCTCGAAGCCAGCGCACGGGGCAACCGCCGACGGCGCCTGCCAGGATGGCCCTCCTCATGTAGTACTCGTTCCTCTGCCGCACGCCCGCACGTCTTCAGGGACGCCGACGAGCCACTGGCCCCCTTCCTCATGCAGGCCGGCCAGGTAGCTAGCTGATGACGGCGGCACAGAGGCGCGGCGCGGGTCCGACGGGCGCTCCGCGGCGAGGCGCGCGATGTCGTCGAGAGCGTCCTCGAAGCGTCCGTCCTCCGTGTCGACGCCTTCTGGAGGCGCAACTCCTGCGCCGCCTCCACTTCCCCGTCCGACTCCTCATTCGCTAGACGTGACGGTGATGTTCTGTGGAGGCAGCAAATTCGGTCCCCACCGATCCGGACGGAAGTGCGGGAAGAGGCGAGAGAGACTGAGACTGAGACTGACGCTCTCTCCCTATACTACCGTTTCAGAAAAACAATTTGAAGAAAATAAAAAATAAGTTAAGGAAAGAAGACTCAAATAATTTACATATTCCATCAAAAATTATTCAATAATCTGGGTAAAAGAGTCCTTAAAGAAAATAATATTTTTTTGAGAACTTGCCTGTGGCAAGATGGTTAGTTGGGTGGTTGTACCCCTAGCCCACCAGAGTTCAAACCCCAGGTTTGACGCTGGTGTTTCTCATTTAAGGCGGAATATTCTTCAGTGGGAGGCGACGTTCCCGTCGACAGCGAGGCGCCCGTGGTGACTTCGTCAATCTCAAGACTCGACCCGCCGACTCAGTCTCTCGGAGGTGCTCATAGGGGTAGGGTGTGCGTGCGTGCGTTCATAGGGGAGTGTGTGCGCGTGTATATGCGCTTGCGTTGTACTGAAAAATAATATTTTTTGCATTGAACAGATAAGTCCCAACCAAAATTAAAATCTTAATCTTTTTATCATGTTCATTTTGTGGAGGCCAAGGTCATCTGTTCTATCGAAGCTAAGATGTGCTGGGATCAAGGCAAATTGTGTGGCCTCGCCTAATTTGAGGAGTTTTGTGTTTTGGTAATCTTGTAAAAAACATTTAGAAAAACATTTTCATATGCACCACTCCGACCACTCCGTGAGTTTAACCACTATTATTGTGATGCCAAGGCGGGTGAGGTGGATCGAAGGGTTTGTTGCCACCAGTCGAGTTGTGCCCAATATTTCAAACACACACAAAGCAAACTCACGATGCTCATTGGACCCATCCTGAATCGTAACTCATTTTCTTACACAACAATTTTACAAGAAAATTATTCTTGGAGCACTCCTACAGATGCTCAAAAAATAGGGCACCAATAAGTGGTTTTAGGGCACGCAGAAATTGTGTTATGGAACTTATAGGGACGGGATTTTTGTGTGCCATTGCAGATGTCCTATTTTAGGACACCACAAAAACGGCAGCCGTAGCAACTGCCCTATTTTTGGGCACCAACCCGTGGTCGTTGCCCATATGATTCAACACAATTGCATACATATGTGAACTAATAAATATCAAAATAATCAAATAAATTCAAAACAAATATAAAACGCAAACAATACTCAATTATTACATAGTTCATCAATTTTTAGCATACAAATAATGTCCTAGTTCATCAAACATACAACACCAAATAAATAGTTCATCACATACAACATATAACATAAAGATAGATATAACTAGGCTTGCGGCTCCGCCATGCCCACCACTCTTCGATGAGATCTTTTGAAGATAGTCATGTGTATCGGATCTCGAATGTTGTGGTACGTCTCAAGAAAGGCTCGGATTCGATCTTCCCTTCTACGTGGGCCGTGGGCGCACTAGATGTCCTCTTATTCATTCATCAAACCTCCTCATCGGACGAAGAGTAATCTAGCCAACGCATCTAAAAAACAAATGCACAGATTTTTTATTACTAGCTCTACATTGCAACGATTAATTGTAATCAATCGACGACAAAATTACCTTCGACCTTTCGTCAAGCACCTAGTGTACGAAGAGGAGGGTGTCGCCCGATTGGTCGCCGGTGCCGAGCCGATCTCATATCGGCGGGCAGCTGGGCCGGCCGTGGGAGGGCAAATCGCGCGCGGCGGAATAGGGCGGCAGGGCCGGGGAAGGACGGCGTGGGGGTGGCGGGGGCGGGGAGGAGGACAGTGGCTGTCTTTGACCGGCGACGGGCAGAGGGGGAGCTTTTTGTCGCCTGGGGGATATTCAGCTTAGGAGTTGGACGTGCGCGCGACCGAAATGGTTTTTGGACACGGCGGGTGTGCCCCAAATTTACAGCACCAGGGGCTGTTTTTTTGGGTAGCCCAATAATTTTTTGGGCACCGGATAGGGATTGGGCAGCTGTTGGAGTTACGTTTTTTTGGCCTCATATGCCCTAAAAAATCAGTTTATTTGGGTATCTACCCATATTTTGGGCATTTGTTGGAGATGCTCTTACCATCACACTTCCGAAAAATCTTCGTGAGCACCATCACTTAAACCACAATCAGATATTATTGTCCTATAGTTTGCCTGATTGCATCTGTTTGTATGCAGACAACCATCTGGTAAAATGAAAAGGAAGATTCTACAACCACATTTGGCTAAAGACTATAAACTGAACAGGTTGAATTACTGGCCATGGACTGTTAGTTAGAGAAAGATGAATGGCATATGCCAGCGCATTTGTACACAAACAGACTTAAGAAATGCACATCGTTTCAACGGAAGCTTTGCATATCAGCCATTCCTTGTTAGGGAGAACCAATTTTCGAATTAATGAGCGATGTGCCTTTAAGCAGGTTATCTTCAAGTGGTGCTAAGCTCAACAAGGGAAGCGTAGGCTCCATCTTTTATCCGCATCAGTTCTTCATGCCTTCCTTTCTCCACTATCGCCCCGTTCTTGATCACGCTGATAATGTCGGCGCCTTTTACAGTTGACAGGCGATGCGCAACCACCACTGTCGTCCTCCCAACCATCACCCGATCTAGCGCCTCCTGCACCACCCGCTCCGACTCCGTGTCTAGAGCGCTCGTTGCCTCGTCCAGCAGGAGCACCTTGGGGTCCTTCACGATGGCCCTCGCGATGGCCACACGCTGCTTCTGCCCACCTGACAGCTGGATTCCTCTCTCGCCGACCACAGTGTCATACCCGTCAGGCAGCCCAGAGATGAACTGGTTGCGTTGGATGCTTCCGCAGCAGCGACGATCTCTTCTTCAGATGCCTCCCCTTGCTTTCCATAGGCTATGTTGGCGCGGATGGTGTCGTTGAACAGCACTGGCTCTTGTGCCACCAGTCCGATCTGCAGCCGGAGCCAGCTCACTTTGAGGGTCTGAAGCTCCACACCGTCAAGAAGGATCTTGCCTGAATTCGGGTCATAGAACCTCTCCAGCAGCGCGATTGCGGTGGACTTCCCACTTCCACTTTCTCCAACAAGGGCAGCCGTCTGTAAGGATAGTGTCACCAAATTTATCGCCGTACCAGCTAGCAATTGTAAACAACACTAATCTCATGTACTTATTAGTTAAGATAGGAAGTAACCTGTCCAGAAGGAATGCTCAATGATAGATCATGAAAATTTGAATGCTTGGGCGTAAGGGGTAGTAGAAGCACACTTCTGGAACTCAATATTGCCCCTCACACTTGCAACGACCATACCCTCCTCGCTGCTGGAATCTATCTTGGACTTACGGTCAAGAATTTCGAATACCGAGATGGCCGATTCATTAGCCTTGGTGCTATCCGCACCTATCGCGCTTGTTCGTGAGATCCCACTAGTAGCCAAAACTAGAACGAAGAAAACCTGACAACCAATTAATCAGTTAACCAAATATTTAGAACGATCAACGCTGCAAGTAATGAATGAGAATGTGCTCGCACCCGAAACACTTCAGGAAATGTTGCTTTTCCATCATGAACAAACTTTGCACCGACGTAGAAGCAGAGAGCATAGGTAAGGTAGAACACGAGGAATGAGAACCCAAATCCCAAGCCACCAAACAACGCCTTCCTTCATTCCTTGCCTTCTTGGAGATTCACACTTCTTTTCATAGGCATCCATCACCTTCTGCTCTGCACAAAACGACGCAACAGTTCTGATGCCTCCGACGGCGTCGGTTGCTACTTGACTTGCTTCCTCATACTTTAACTGCATGTCACCAAACAATTAGACAAAAATATGATCCATGTGACGAATCTGTGTATGAACATTAATCATTTTGTTGGTGTTGACGAATAGAATTTGAGAAAAATGAAGTTCATGACATATACCTTTGCATTTTTATTGAGACCTTTTAGGAACTTCACTTGAGCATAGCCCTGGAAACCTACCAAGGAACCACCACTGTGATAATCAATGCCAGCTTCCAGTTTGCCACCATAGCTATTGTGAACCCTACTATGATGGTTGATACAGTCTGGACATTAAGTGCTAAGTTGTCTCCAACAAGTCGCTTCACATTCAGAGCATCAGTCGATAGCCTTGCACCTATTGCTCCACTAGAACAAAAGTTGAAACTTGTATAAGTAATTCTATAGAAACAAGACACTAGTTGAAAGTATAAATATTCACCTTTCTTTAAAAAGAATGATCAAAATTGTAAGGACGGTGCTCAACATATCGAACATACATAAATGTTCTTCAAAAAAAAAAATCCTCTTCTTAACGCCAAATATTCATAAAGGGTTTTTGCACCGCAAGACTAAATGATTAAATAATTTATGTATAAGCATTCTTGGTAAGCATTTATGATTCTTAGTGTTATTTTTTCATACCAATGTCTTATAAATAATTTCTAAGTGCTTTAATCAGCAAATAATATATGCCCGAATATGGTTAGAGGTTTTCAAATCATATGAGGTGTGCTTTGGGTATAGTTTTCCTTGTGACGGCCCAGGGCGTGGCGGTACTTGTGATATTTCTGCTTGGACAAATTTTATTTGGCACTTTTTGGATGTTAATACCATTGGATGGGTTACTTTTCATTGCCATTGGAAACATGTCTAAGTGCTTAAGAGAACCCCGCAACTAGGACAACAATATAACAGTCATAAATCTTAAAATAAATAGTTTATATACTACTCCCTTCATATCATAATAGATGTTTTAGCTATTCCAATATGGACTACACACGGAGCAAAATGAGTGAATCTACACACTAAAAAACGTCTATATACATCCGTATATTGTCAGTATTGCAATACCGAAAACATCTTATATTATGGTACAGAGGAAGTAATTGTTAGGGCAAAAGGAAGATATATCATACATCGTGATGAGAATAAGACTAAACAGACCTAGAGTGTTCAGGTTTATCAAACCAGTCGATGTCCTGGTGCATGATATGTTGGAATGTCAGCGACCGTATGCGCTCCACAAGCTTCCCACCTGCTATTCCAAACATGAAGTACTCTATTGGAATCAGAACAAGTGCTGAAGCACCCAGCATGACAAACATGCTTGCCCAGAACCTTGAGTCCTTCAGTAGTTCTGCTGGCGGTTCATAGAACGTCTTTATTGCGCTCTTGAAATCAATATGCCATATACAGGCAAAATGGCTCCATGCAGTGCAGCAGTTATTGAACCAAAAGCAAGAACTAAAGCCTCTGGTTTGTTCAGATAGAAAAGTCGACGAATTGGAGCTTTCTTTCGACTACTAGATATTTTGTCTGCAGTCTCCTCTAGGTCTTGACCATTGTTGAATTCCATGGGATCAGATAGGCCAAACGGAGCACGGCAGGGATACCTACCACTATGCCCAAAAAGGAGCCTTTACTGCTTGATCTCCTAAATGAGGTACTTTCGCTTCTTGGTTTCCTAGTGATAGATCTAGAGCCTAAACCATTTTTTATTGTCACATTAGGTTCAACATTAGAGATTCTGCCTCCTGCGGGGTCTCTTGCAGATGAATCAGCTGAGAGTAAGCACCTTCAGGTTTCTTCACCAGTTCTGCATGTGAACCTGCTCCGAATTCACACATCAACCAGCATGTTATGTGCATAAGATTGGTGAATGAAAAGGAGTGCTATTTTTGGAGTGCCAAAGGGTATTCTGGTTATCACCCAACTAGTAAATTGAGCATCACAACACCAATCTGTCTATCAATGATTACTGTTCAGGAATATCTTTGTATATAGTTATTTCAGGACCACTTCAATTTATCTAGCTAAGCAGTGTTCACAAGGCTAAAATAATGTGAAAATGACTTGCGTTGCGTACTTAAGAGTAGTTGTGACATAGCACTACACTGTGGGACCTACACTAGTTCTGTGTACAACAATAACTTATACACAGATGGGAAATACTTGCTCTGTTTCAAAACACACGTCTTTCTAGAGTTGTGCATAGGAATTAAGAGTAAGTGAAATATCCACATTACTCATCTCTTTTTCCTCACAAGGGCACTGAATTATCTCTTTCCTCCCCCAAAGAAAGACATGCAAGAACAAGAAATTAAAAAGCTCTTTTTATGACATCAATGAACGGTAAAGTACTTTGATATTTTGTGAAGGATAAGTATTTTGTGTAGACAACTACACAGGGAGTGTAGAAGGATAAGTATTATGAGAAAACAAATGTAGACTAAAAGGACATCTATTATGAAACAGTTTACTTTCTACAGAGAAGTTCTCAATTCTCATATGCCATACCTTGTTCGACAATCTTCCCATACTGTAGGACGGATATAACATCAGCATTCCTTACTGTGCTTAGGCGATGTGCAACAATGATTGTAGTCCTTTCTAACATTACCCTATCCAAAGCTTCTTGAACTACCCTCAGATTCCATATCCAACGCGCTGGTTGCTTCATCAAGCAATATCCTAGGATTTTTTATAATGGCTCTAGCAATTGCTATTCTTTGCTTTTGCCCTCCAGAGAGTTGAGTACCACGTTCCCCAACCATCGTCTCAAGACCCTGCAATGTTTCACAAAATATTCTAATTAACTATGTGTAAGATAGCAACCAAAAGAACATTATGGACATTTTAATTTCACATTGTACATTTGGCAATTTATCAATGAAATTTGCTGCATTTGCAAACTCGATTGCTCTTTTCATCTCTTCAAGAGTAAGATTATCTTTCCCATAGGCAATATTTTCCCTGATCGTACTTGAAAACAACACTGGCTCTTGGCTACAAGACTAATTTTTTCCCTTATCCACCCAAGATTCATTCTTCTAATGTCAACTTCATCGATCAAGACTTCCCCAGACTGTGGATCATAGAACTCTCCACCAAACTGACCACAGTTGACTTTCCGCTGCCACTCTCTCCAACTAGGGCCATTGTCATGCCACTTGGTACTTGTAAGGAGAATCCATGGAATACCAGATGTTCAGGCCTGGTAGGATAGCTAAAGTACACGTCTTTCAGTTCAACATCACCCTTAATGTCTTCCAACACGATGCCTGTGGTGTCATATACATCAATTCCTGGTTGTCTTTCAATTGTCTTGAACATCCTATATGCTGCTCCTTGACCTTCTGCAAAAGCTGTTATTGATGGTGCTGCCTGACCTAAGGACCTGCACACGAGATGTAACTCGAGTCAGAAATCAGAAGATCTTGAAAACAGAGATGGAAGACCGCTAGTAAAGTATGTAGAAATATGAAGATGCTACATTATTATGACCATCAAGCATGAACAAATGAATTTGCCGCCATTCTACTCATAGCACTTGAAAACAAAACGATCACTAGAGAGAGATGAGTAAATTATCTAAATAAGATGTCAAAGGTTTGAAAGGATTCATTGCCAATAACTAAGGGTTTTATCAGTGCATGTGCTTCGTAATGTTATCTATGAGATGCCTGTCCTTCAAAGTTCAAGAAAGAAATGACTTACTACAAAAGAGAGTTTATAAATATCTAAACTCTACCCTATAATGCTCTCAACGTCCTCATATGCGCCGACCTAGCTGTAATCTCCCCCTTCAACTATATTTGTAACACGTTCCAAATTTAAAGTACTATATATTACTCAAAATATTACAGTGGTAAGATTAATGTACGAAACTTACATTGCGCGCCGACCATGACAGCCATCATAACACTGATAACTATGCCACCATTGTATCCTCGATCGACTATCAAGTTTAGATCCATACCAAACTGCTAACCCATAACTGCAAAATAAGATTCCCATTA
>CAMZMU010000056.1:3636792-3783675 GCA_947311845.1 Poa pratensis | reverse complement strand
GTAGTGTTGCCCCCTTTTCTTTATTCTTTTTTTTCTTTTTCTTTTTTTTTTTTTTTTCTTTTTCTGTTTCACTTTTCGATGGCCTCCATGGCTCTTTTCTAGCAGGGGCAACACTCTAATATGATTACAAACTTTTTGGTACAAATAACTCATAATGAACAAAACATGATGTATAAAACTGTATGCCTCTGCCAGTGTAGCAGGATGTGCAATGATCTAGCGTAACATGGGTAAACCACACATCAGCTATAGAATCATGCAAAGCAATATATAAATGATAAATGACAACAAGTCATGTAATGTAAAATGGAAGTTGCATGGCAATATATCTCGGAACAGCTATGGAAATGCTGTGGTAGGTAGGTATGGTGGCTGTTTTGAGGAAGATGTATGGGTTTATGTGTAGGAGAACAAGAGGAAGTCCTCCCACGGGTTTTGGATGTACTGGCGAAGTTTGCACAACTCTCAATGTGAGAAAAGGCAATGCACAGCACCGAAGAGGCTAGCAAATTTGGATGGTGGAAGTGCCAAAACCGTAGCTTAACATTAGTCAAAAAGAACTCACAAGTTTATTGCAAACAACTAGCAGGTTCAACATTAAGCGCATGGTTAACATTTACCCCAAGGAGGGCCGTTCACGGCGGCACAAGTACCCCGTTAGATCCCTCGACCTTCACACACAACCTAGTTATTACGAACCACTTTTCAGACATGGAAAGCTATCAAGTCCAACTACACCTTCAACAATTTTAGTAGAGTTTGTAGTACGGTGCAAGCTTAAAGACAATAATCCACTAATGATTTTAACTTAATTAACCAGCAAGCTTTACCATCTATTACTTAATACCTCAAAACGTTTGCAAGGAATCAGGTTATCAAAGTTCAATGATCTACAAGATTATGCAAGTTTTCATTATACCACTACCACACGCAACATTTTCTGAACCAACATATTAACCAAGCAACTCTCCAAACAAATATAAGTGAAGCAAGAGAGTACTTTCTACAAAAGAACTAATAGCTCTGACAAGAGGTACATGAAAACCAAGAGCTAGAAGCTAAACAGCGGAAAATTGAATACTCAACAGATATAAGTGAAGAACAAGAGTATTCCAAGAAAAAGCGGAGCGTGTCTCTCTCCCAATCAAGAATGTTGTGTCAAGCTTATTGAAAATAAAAGTCAATACTGAAAATAAAAGCACACAGACGCTCCAAGAAAAGCACATATGATGTGAAAGAATTAAAATATAGTTTCACTAGAGATGACCTGATAATTTTGCCGATGAAGAAGGGGATGCCTTGGGCATCCCCAAGCTTAGACGCTTGAGTCTTCTTGAAATATGCTGGGGAGATCCATGGGAGCCTCCCCAAGCTTGAGCTCTTCACTCTTCTCCATCCTATTATATCACTCTTCCTCTTGACCCTTGAAAACTTCCGTCACACCAAACTCAAAGTAGATCTCATTAGAGGGTTAGTGCATAATCAAAAATTCACATGTTCTATAAAGACGCAATATGACTTGTTACTTTAAACATTAGCTACAGCCACTGATGTTATGTGAAGCTCTTCCACCCAAAAAAGAATTTCACTCAACACTAGTAAAAGAGAGAATGCAAAATAAAAAGGCATAATCTGTCTAAAACAGAACAGTCCGCAAAGACGAATTTTTTCAAGGCACTTACGACGCTCAGATCGAAAAACTCTAGACTAATGAAAGTTTCAGACATTCATAAAGATTACGCACAAAATTTCAGATTTAATTAACAATCTGGTGATTTTAGGAATTTCGTACAGTGAACAGCAAAAATCTGTTTCTGCGCAGCAATCAAAATTAAGCATCATCTTAACATTAGAGGCTACTCTTGGCACAACAATGCGAGAAAATAAAGATACAAAGGAGTTGCTACAGAAGTAAACACACCTTGACTCAAATAAAGAAAAATTGCAGAAATAAAAATAATGGGTTGTCTCCCACAAGCGCTTTTCTTTAAGCCTTTTAGCTAGGCATAGTGATTTTTATGATGCTCATAAAGATGAGAGTTGAAAATAAAGAGAGCATCAAGAAGCATATATAAAACATTTAATCTAACACTCTTCCTATGCAGGATCTTGTAAGAAAAATAACTGAAGCAAAGTAACTAGCATAGGAAGGCAAAACAAGTGCAACATCAAAACTTTCAACATAAAGAGAGGAGACTTAATATTATTGTGTATGAATCCATGTCTCCCTCTCTCATAATAACTTGTAGGTTTTAAAGTACCCATCAAATAAAAGCAAATCAAGAGAACGCTCAAAACCTTCGTCATAAAGAGAGGTGTTTTAGTAACATGAAAATTTCTACAACCATATTTTACTCTCTCATAATAATTTTCAGTAGCATCATGAACAAAATTAACAATATAGCTATCACATAAAGCATTCTTATCATGATCCACATGCACAAAAGTATCATTACTCTCCACATAAGCATAATCAGTTTCATTAGTAAAAGTGAGAGTAAAACTATCACAACCATCATTGTATTCATCATAAATTGCAGGCATAGTATAATCATAATAAACTTTATCCTCCATAGTAGGCGGCACCAAAATACCACTATCATTGTAATCATCATAAATTGGAGGTAAAGTATCATCAAAGAAAATTTTCTCCTCAAAATTTGGGGGACTAAAAATATCATATTCATCAAAACCAGCTTCCCCAAGCTTAGACTTTTCCATAGCATTAGCAATAATGGTGTTCAAAGCATTTATAGTAATAACATTGCTACCATCATGCAAATAATTTTCCATAGGTTTTTTAATTTTCTCTTCAAACAAGTCATGTCCTAACTCAAGATAAATTTCATAGAGCTCTCTAATTTTTTTTTCCATTAAGCCTAACTAGTGAAATAAAAACAAGAAACAAAAAGATAAAATTGCAGGATCTAAAGGAAATACCTTCGAGCACTCACACGTCAGCAACAGTGCTAGAAAATAGCTAAGTAGCTGGAGGATGTGAGTACCTTTTACTTTACCTCCCCGGCAACGGCGCCAGAAAATAGCTTGATGTCTACGCACGCTTCTATTCTTGTAGACAGTGTTGGGCCTCCAAGTGCAGAGGTTTGTAGAACAGCAGCAAGTTTCCCTTAAGTGAATCACCCAAGGTTTATCGAACTCAGGGAGGTAGAGGTCAAAGATATCCCTCTCAAGCAACCCTGCAATTAAGATACAAGAAGTCTCTTGTGTCCCCAACACACCCAATACACTTGTCAGATGTATAGGTGCACTAGTTCGGCGAAGAGATAGTGAAATACAAGTAATATGGATGATTATAAGTGGTAATTGCAATCTGAAATAAAAATGGCAGCAAGCAAACATGTAGCAGAACTGGTTGTAAACGGTGTTTCAATGCTTAGAAACAAGGCTTAGGGATCATACTTTCACTAGTGGACACTCTCAACAATAATAATATAATTGAATACATAGATATTTCCTCTTCACTATGCTACTCTGAGTTATTCTCTCATTGGATAACGAACACCAATCCACTGCGTAGGGCTATAACAGCACACCTTAAAGTTGCATTCCCATGTCTAGTTAACCCCACACTGTCAACTTGAGCGCCCTAGAAGGTACTAGACAAACACCGTAATTTCATAGAGACATCCAACGCAACTAATAACTCATGATAAGTATTCCTGTTATCTTTAACTAAGAGGCACACACGGGGCGCACACTGTCAACTTCGCACCGTGGGACAAAGGTGACTCCGGAGATTACATTAATAAAACCACTTGAGTAGCATATAAGATAATGAAGAGTACATCTATGGATTCAACTAGATTACAAAGCTCATGATCACATAAAGATCACACAATGGGAGAGAGATATAAACCACATAGCTACCGGTACGAGCCCTCAGCCTCGGGGGAGAACTATCCCTCCTCATCATGGGAGGCAGCGACGACGATGATGGAGGCGGTGGCGTCGATGGAGATGGCTCCGGGGGCAATTCCCCGTCCCGGCAAGGTGCCGGAACAGGACCTTCTGACCCCCGAAACGGAGTTTCGTGGCGGCGGAGCACGGAGATGTATTCAGGAGTTTCGTCAATTGTGTTAGGGTTTACTCCGCGGGGGCTATTTATGGTCCAAAGGGCAGCTTCAGAAGGTTCCCGAGGCAGCCACACAACCCCTCGGCGCGGGTCAGGGTTTTCCTGGCCGAGCCGACTTGTCGGGGTGCACAGTCCGCATACGAACTCGGATGGAGATGAACCTTTTGTATAAAACGTGCGGCGGAAAATTCCCAGCAACTTTCGCGACTAGACTTTTTCCATTTGACGTGTCTTCAGGCCCGAACGTGACGATCTTTGAAAATAGTTTTCAGACAGATTTCTGGAACGTCCCAATTTGACTCCAACAAGGTTTTCTTTGCCCAATTTTGATAATTCTACACATTAAAGTGTAAAACAATAACATTGTGCACTTTGGCAACTATTAGTAGGTTGTCCAATAAATGTCATAATATGATATAAATGCATATAAAACATGTGACAATTGATATAAAACATACATGGAACATCAAAAATTATAGATACGTTTGAGACGTATCAGCGACATCCTTGTCCTTTCAATTGGTATCAGAGCCTCGCTCTCTTTTTGGGCTTTACCGCCTAGAGAGTAAAAATGTCGTTTAGAGAATTAGTGCATGATACCACTCTTTTATTCGATGTCACAAATTATGATGTTTGGAAAATTCACATGCTTAACCTTCTTAGGGACATAGATCCAAATTTTAAGAGAATTGTAGATATGAATTTTTCTCCTCCAAAGGATTCCCAAAAGTTATCTTTAGAGGACGAGGAAAACTCTAATCTTGATACTCTTGTATCTAATGGTCTTATCTATGTTGTGAGCGATGTAGTTCTTGATTCAATCATGCCTTATCGGAACGCTCATGAGCTTTGGACCAAGCTTCAAGATAAATATGAAATGTCCAACATTATTGAGGATGATTGTTCTCCCTCCACATCCGGCCGTGACGAGTTCATAACTTCTTCCACTTCACCAACATGTGATTTGTCACAAGGTAAAGATATGGTGAGTGGTGTTATAAATTGCTTTGTTGATGGTGAATATTCTATTGACTATACTTCATCTCTATCTCATTGCAATGTTCTATCTTTGGACTTAAACACTTCTAGCACTCCAAATGTCTTACATGCTAGTGTTGCTAGTCCTTGTATATCATGTAAAAATTGCTTAACTAAATCTCATGATGATATGTTTCCTATGTCTTGTTGCCATGAAAATAATTCTTCCATATCCTCTAGTATTTGTGTGGCTAACAATGTAGAGGAATCCAACATTTGTTGGAACAAAACATGGATCCCAATGGAGCTTCAAGTATTCTTCCATCATCACCCGCCGGTTCTCACTTGTGCCTTATGGCTAGAGATTCGGAGATATCTCCTACCTCGAATCCCAATATATCTTGTGATGATGAGGACGAGGATTCTTATGGAGAACATATTGATGTTGAATCCTTAACAAAGAAGGGTGAGATGGTATTTGGTGCTCTCCCCAAAGGTAGCAAAGCTATTCCTCCACTATGTGAAACTAGATTTAGGGGTGCGCCATGGCGCACGACCCCTCGAGCCCTGTTTTGACGACACGCCATACATGATGCTAATAATCAACGGGTACAAATAAATGTATCCATATGTAAGACCGGAGACCAAATTAGGACAAAAAACAAACTGCGGCAGCTGAATGATATCCAAGCACCAATGAACTCGTAAAGAAAAAACAAAACCGTATAGGGTTACGCCGGCATGTTTAATATTCATAGAAAAGAAGTTACCATGAGACCAAATTATAACCTCGTTTCTAACGGACGGTATAAGGGGAACAAATACACACATAGTGCTCAAGTAAGATCGATATGCCAAATGAAGCATGAGTCTGATACAAACACAGACACGAAATTCTGGATAACCCAAAACGATTTCGGCTAGGTAAAGAGACCATACATACAAAGGAAAGGAAGCCCAACAATACTCAAGACGATGGCCCTGGAAGACGGGACAGAAGGAAATTCCCTTGCTTCGCCAGTTCAAGTTCCTTGTAGAGAAGAACACGATCTTGGTCTTGCTGCTCGATCTTTTGTTTAAGTAGGCCGATGGTCATCAGCAAGTCCATGTTGCGCACCAGAATCGAATTCACCTTGCAGCGAGCTTGCGACGCCCTCTTTACATACTCCAACCATTCGCTGTCGAGCACTTTCACCTCACACAAATTCTTGGAACGCTGCTCACGGACGTTCGCTGGCTTCAACTGCGCACCAAGCTGTTCAATCATCACCGTCCCAACGGATTTCCTCTCGGACGAGGTGGATTCATCGGCCCTGTAGGATGTTATGTATAGAGATGCATAAATCAATGTTGAAAAAAATCCAAAAGATCTAAAAAGATCCACAAAGGAAGACCAAAAGTGGAATCGGAGCAAAGGAAGGGGAAAGATGCATCAGAACAGATTTAAGATAATTACCTGCTCCCTGAAACAGATCCTTCCACGACCTTCATCTTCTTTGCGGCAGCAGATCCTTCCGTGGACGACATGCTCGGTGGCGAAGAGCAAAGTAATGATTTCACGAGGATAGGGTGGAGCGAAAGGAGAAACGCGAAAGATGGAAACGCGATACCAGTGGAAGAAGACGAGCAATTAACCCAACTCCATGTGAACTGCCGGCACCCACTCACACCTATATACACACTACACACGCCACACATCCCACAACGCTTACGTTGGCACATGTCTTCCTTTGACACGTAAGGCAAATATGTCGTGCATACACACATCCACATATGCATGTAATTTTAGTGACAGAACAAACAAATCTAGTCCAGTGGAGTGCACACATAACCTTAATTAAACAGAGATAAAAACATAAACCGCAGGAGTAAATCAGAAGGGAAAAGCAAAATAAACTTAAACCGCTGGACGGGGCTTCCTTGATTCCTTGACCAATACTTCGATCTCCTTACGAATGACATTAGCTCCCTCGTCTTGCACGTAAATCCTTTCTCGTAGAAACTCGACCATCTTTGTCAACTCGACGTTGTGCATCAGCTCCGCATCCAATTCTCCCATGATCTTGAACGCCTTCTGCTCCTCCGCCGCCAAACGGATATAAGATGCTTTCGCCCGGTCGACACTCGCGATAGTGTTATTGAGGGCTTCAACCATCTCCGTATTTTTAGCATCAATCTGAGCCCTAAGATAAGCAATGGTTGAAAGCTCAGCCGCCGAAGCGGATCCAATGGCAGGAACATCGTAACCGCCGACTCTGAAAAAAAGGTGGAAGATGTCAATAAAGAACGTTGAGATAAACAGTACAAAAGAAAGTGCGAATCAAATACCCAGATCCTTTCGCGAGCCTCGTCTTCTCTGCACCTGAAGAAGAAATCGGTGGAGATGACATGATCGGTGGCGGCAAGTGGTTTGGAAGAAGACTGGTTTCGGGGCGGGGAAGACATGGAAATAACCCACCACCACACGAATAGACGCGCGTGCAAATCTCCCGAAGAGCTCTCCTCACCTATCTCTTCCTGTCGATATTAATTACCGCACCTTCCCCAGGCGCCGTCAATTGGAAGTCGGCATGGCAAGACGGCACGACAGGGTAGAGAGAGAATCAAATCGAACGATGAGAAAACTCAAAACCCTAGAAAGCGCCGGGTGTTCTCCATCTCATGGTGTTATCCGCTGAAGACACGCGGTCAAACCAACAGTGCGAGCACAAAACCAGCTAGTTACACGTCAAGGCCACATTTATTTATACAGAAATATCCATGGTGCATGTCAGCCGGTGACACGTAAGGGTCTATGAACACAGTAACGCGATGAAGTTTTGCTGACCGAACACAATCCGATTAATTTAATTGTCACATTCCATCGTTTCAACGAGATGTTCACACCACGTGTCAACCGGCCAACATGCCAACTTTAATAGTGTTGTGAGGACACATCACTGGTCAAATGCATCTTCCGCCGCTGTCTCATTCGCGTGCCTGCAGGACAGACTGATCTGATTGATGGGATTATACAGACTCGCACGGCGCATGCCTCGGGAAGGAAACACGACCATCATGACTCCTCGATCTTCCCAGATGGCGCGTACTAATGCCGCTGGATCAAACGTGGGTAGATCATGCGTATACACATTTCCTACACACCTAAAGGTACACGGATAAATTGTTCCCAGACTCAATACACCGTTTTGACATGAGTCGAGTTACGTCGGACCTCTCGAATCGACACGATCAGCCATTGCATATTCTCCGGCTTTGCCATCCTCGCGCTAACACCATTAATAATACCAACAAAAAGTATATACATAAACCCGGCAAACACGTCTACTATACAACAACCTCACTGAAGCCTTATATTTAAGCCGGCATACAATCAAAAGGTACGAACTAGAGATGCTTCGACTTCACGCAGCCGCCGCGTACATCCGTTGTCACTCTTTTTCTCGAATCTTGTTGCTCCATGCCTATACTGGAACGTTTGAAATTTTGGCAGCCTTCAAAAGCCTTGGAGGCACGTCTATTTAATATAAAACACATGATCCACGGAGTACATGCAAAACATGAACACTGAAAGTACAATACGATTCACTATAACTTAAATAAGCAAAAGGATCAATCATCAAATCAAAAACCACTTAGAAGTACAGACTAAATCGAGGTGCACCACTCGTGGTCTCCATTCTTACACTTGGTGCAGCTAGAAGATCCAACGACCGTCTTGCAGTTAAACCAGATCAATTCTGTGGTCACGATAGACTTGAGTTATAAACAGTGACTCCAACAAAATAACATTGATACGGCCGGCTTCCCAACAATGAACGTTCATCCGAAGCTTCCCAAGATGGAACGACCTATGTATATCTATAAATGGTTCCTCTGGTTGATTTCGTTCCGTTGAGTTTAGGCTTCATCTTGTCGCCGTGTTTTTTCTATTAGCTCTTGGTTCTCTGTTAATGTTTTGTTTTGATGCTTACTCTGTTTGTTCGCAGGTCGCCAGCTCACCAGCCATCTGATCTGTCGTCCGGAAGCATTCTGCTCGACCGATATGGGCATTTCTATCTTCATGCGTTGTCTAAGCCTGCCGGCTCCCTGGAGTCGCCATGACAAGCGTTCAATGCTATAGTTCTAGCTCTTAGTCGTGAGTTCCTTTCATCGAGTGCATTGTTTTGCTGGTTACTCTTCGACGTGCATTATTCTCCTCCTTTTGATCCTGTCATCTCAAACAGGCATCATAACGATTGGAAATAGCCGCCACGTTCTTGGAAAAACAATTCTTCCCTTGGAATCCTAGAAAGCGACTTGCACGGAAGAAAATGATGTCAATTAATTAAACCCGACCGATTAAGCCGGCACATATGGATTTAGGGAAAAAGTATCCCCACACACACGTCCTAACACGCACTCAAAAGATTCGCATTCATAGAAATAACGGAAGCGAAAATCACATTCCTCCGAGGTAGCAATGCGGGTGGGCAGACAATTCGAGAGTTCATTATCTGTGATGCGTTTTTGATGCCGACTCCAGGTTGACGTCTTAATGCACAACCCGACCCCGCCGACTCCAAGTTCCGTCTCAATGCACAATCCGACCCGCCGACTCCAGATTTCCATCTTAATGCACAACCTGACCTCGCCGATTCCAGGTTCCGTCTTAACGCACCCTCCGATTAAGCCGACGACGCCATGGTTGCTTAACAAACCACCTTCTCTGTCTTACGGCTCGTCGATCCCGTCGACTCCAGGAAGTCGGTAGGAATGACCTCCGTCTCACCGCTCATCGATCCCGGTGACTCCAGGCCGACGAATCCAAGGAGTCGGCAAGATTGACTTTGTCCGTCTCACGGCTAGTCGATCCCACCGACTCCAATATTTTTAAAACATGAACGTGTTGCGAAAGCTGCGATCTCAGATGCCCTACAGTAAACATAAACCACCGTCACAATTTAACGGAATCATCCATGATTTTGCGTCTGAAATCATCAAGAAACACGACATAGAAAGTAAACACGTAATGTCACCGACAGGAACTGACAGTAATTTAAAACCAGGAATAAATACTGTTTTTGAACATCGATACGTCGTCACGAGACTGTTCGTAGGCGTTCCCGCATGCAAGCTTACACACCGTGTGTACATCCCGGTAAAGAGAAAGCGGCAGGAAAGCGAAGGAATAGTCGTGGACGACAAATGCGTCTAGGAAACAGTCGTGGACGTATAAGAGTGTATTGGTACATTGGAAAAGGCAACATTGAGGGAGGAGACACAAGATGCGACGAGAAACGCATGAGTGAGAAGAAGAGGGCCAGGAGTGGGGGATGGTCTTCTCGATCTCTCGGTGCCATTGCTTTATCACCTAGCGGTTGAGGGAGAAGGAGTGCTATGATGGTTGTGATGTAAGTAGTGTATATTTTTGGGTGCTGTAAGTAGTGCATATTTTGGTTGTGATGCTATCTTCTTTTGTTGGGTCTTCTACATGGTGATGTCTTATTATAGAGATTTTATGTTAAGCATTGTCCTTCTTTAAGCCGGCACGTTGGTAGAGGCGTCATCATTATCACCTACTGTTGAAGCCGGAATTCATACATTAAAGCACAAAGGATAGGTCGATTACATGTGCAACTCAGACAGGTGCACGAATACATCAAATCGTTGTGAATGCCGGCTCCCTCAATCGGCCGGATCTGAAGGCCGTTGATTCTGATTGTTGTGCATGTAGTTCTTTGTTCTCGCCACTGTTGTGATATTTTGGTCACACTGTACAAGACACTCTTAACTAAAAAAGTATCTTGTGCAGTGCACCAAAACATCGCAAGAGCAACAGGTTGGGGTCACTTCGTTGAATTGTGTCATATTGTGGGCTACCCAACATGTACAATCTAAAATGTTGTACATGTCTCTCTTTTGGAAGGGTGGCTTAACTTGGAAGTGGTCACTGAAACAGAATTAGAGATGATTTTAGTTCAGTGTACGTATGGTATAAAAAAACACTTGGCATGGCAGATAAATAACATGGAAAAACTTACAAATTTATTGCAGAATTGTTGTACACTATAAAGTTGTACACACTACAAATTGAACAGACTGATTGCTTTCAACAAAACAAAACAAACCTTAACCGAAAACAAGTAAAAAAATACCTTAACCGAAGAACATGGAAAAAACCGAACAGTCAGACGGAGAAGGTCAGTCATGCCGACTCCCGGGACTGACCAGTACATAAAGGGCAGACTTGGCGACTCCCGGGACTCGACCAGTACATAAAGGTCTAGCATTCCGACTCCCGGGACTGGACCGACGATTTTGGTCGTTCTTTGTTCATACAGTTGACCGTGTTCTGGATTCGTGTTCGTTTTTAGACTAAAAGTCATTCCTTTTGGAGAAACCACAATATACTTACATTTTTATTGCTATCATTCTTTGGTCCGAATGTTAAATGAACCCAAACATTTTCTTAGATCCACACCACAAAATAAAAATAACACCTAAGCGACACACAAACGCCGCCGCCTTGGAATCAAGAGAAGCAAGGACCGAAAAAAATAGGAACGCACGAGTCCATCGTCAAGCCAACAAACACATAGACAACACAGATCCGGCACACGGAAGCGAGACGAAGAAAGAAAGAATGACAGCGAGGAAAACACAGCCACAAAGCTGAAGTCGACCAAAACAGAACTGACCTCAACCAGAAAAAGTCAGACCCGTAAGCCGGCGACATGCGAACTAACAAAGGACCCAAAAGAACAAAAAAAAATGATGCGAGCACCGAACATGACAAGTCACCACAGAAACAACGGAAAGCCAAACCCAAACAAAAGGCAACAACAAAGACAAACCACAGAAACGATCACGAATGGCCGGAAAACAACGGAAAATAAACCACCAGTCAATCATGAATAGCACAAAATTAGCAAAACATACGAGAAAATAGTATTGTAACAGAGAAAAAGCAGCAACACGATCTAACCCCAAAAAACAGAATCGCCGACCAGTGAGACAGAGAAGGTCAGTCCGGCCGACTCCCGGGAGTCGACCAGTACCAAAAAAACCCGCATCGGTCAGGCGCCAACAGTAAACATGACCGATGAGATCGTAGATTTATCAAGAACAGAAATTACAGGAACCCGAAACCAAACAGGAAGCAAAAAACACCGCGTCAGAAATATTCCCGAGTAAGGCAAAGACTTGCAAAGAAAAATGGCAAAAGAAGTCATAAAGCTATCACAAAATCAGTGCAACCACCTCAAGAAGGCCCAAACTCCAATATCACCAATCCATACCAAGAAATCGACCTGGATCACGATAGCAGAGTAAAAATCAAAGCATCTTAAAATTAACCAAACTAAACATCGATCGATCACCCAAACGAACTATGAAGCACCAAAACTTACCAAAAACTAACCGGCAGATGGCGAATGGAGCCCAGCTAGCAAACCGAAAGAACCAATCAAGATGATGACCTGCAAAATAAAAATGAAACATGGAAAAATAACATGAGAGCAAGACCCACCAAAACAAAATTAAGGAAACACCGAAAAATCGCACGATAGCAAGAACATCACGACAAGAAAAGCACGGAAATAAAAAATAGCAAGAGGCCGATCTGCAAAACAAATAACAAACATAACCATGTGGAAAAAGAAAACAAACAGACATAGAAATAGAAAAACACGAAGCAAGCAACCAATGAATAAAACATACCACTAAATCAGCACATGAACAACACGGTTCATCACAGGTGAACAACCACCGGGAGCCGGCACATCCTCCAACGCAACCGAAAATAGTAAACCGGCGACCTGCGTAAAACAGAACAAATAGGCAAGAGATATGAGAAACCGAGGAAACAAAGAAAAACAAACAGCATAAGCAACAAACAATACAACAACACAGATCGAACATACGGTGAACGACATGAACAAAAGACGACCAAAAACAGAGAGTCCAACACGGCAAGAAAACCCAACCTGATTTCAACGGGAACAACCGTGACCGAAAGAACATCAAACGGATTCCATTGAAACACGATAGAGATCGAGGAAAACACGGCAGGGTAAGAACACGGAGGAAGAAGAAAAGGGGTAAAATGAGATCTGCAGTGACGATCCGATCCAGAACACAACCTATATACCACCTCCCCAAGCACAGTGTACGCAGCCCAACTTAATAGGTCGGTAACCACCCAGAACCAATGGCGAGCCGCTAGAGTCACGCAAAATCGGGCCTTCTGACTACCAGCACAGTGCAACGTACCCGCCGACGAATGGAAAGACGCCATGTAGGACGGTGAAATCGGGCCCGATTTTCACCTGACATCACGAACAGTGCCGATCCTGCGAAATACCGAACGTGCCCCGTTACACTGTAGAAAATACACACTTTAATGTACCACCGAGAAATATGCTTATTTGTTGTGAAATTGGTCTTCAATATCATTCCTATATACCACCGAGAAATATCTCTATATACTCCTTGTCCATGACAAGTGATACTCATATTTGTGGTGGAATTTGTGGACCATTTTCACTTTGGCTCTTTCTTTGAATTGCCTTATTTTATTGCCAATGATTTGTTTTGATCTAACTCTCGTTTGTCTTCCTTTCATCCTTTGGATCCTTTGTTGCTCTACTTGAAATTTGTTTTGTGCTTTCTTGAGTTGGGAAAAGAAATGATCCAATTCTTGTGCATTGACATTCAAAAGTCATACTTCTTGATAATGCACTATTCCTTGGGAAGCTATCCTACATTGAGTAGAACACCGTTCTTTAAATTGGTATTGCATCTTCTTGTCTTTCTTGAACATTAGTTTGCTTCAATTTGTTATTTTGATCCCGATGACGTGTCTCTTTGAAAGACAAACATTTTTCGTCTGGTACTTTGTGCCATCATGAAAAGTGTAGAGGGTTTGGTTTATTCCTTGATCTTATTTTCATTTGGTATCTTTTCAAAGTGGTATCTTCAATCATGTGTTGATTTTGGTCTTTGATTTAATTTGGAATTTTTTTCTTGTCACACTTGTGTGTGCTTTCTTGGTTTAATTGGTGTTTTGTCCAAATTGTATCTCGTTTGATTCTTGTAAGTCTTGTGCATGCATATTTACTATATGTATATCTTATGCCATGCTTGCTTTCGTTGATCCAATATATAGGATAAACTCCAGCAAATCGTAAATGGCTAAGATGTGCTTGAAATTCAATTTCATATCAATATGCACATATTTATGTGGAGTTTGTCCTATGTATTGTAGTTGCTCTAACTACATTGGACCCAATGAGTTTGGGTACCATATTGTACTTGAATTTGTTTTAGGTACATTGGAGGTGCATTGGAAGCTTGTCTCATTTACAAGGAAGGTGTTATCACCATGTGCTTATTGGAGCCAAGCTCGGATGATCGTGAACTCTTATCTTCCACATCACCAATACTATCTCGGTAACAAGTATCTATCTCATGCATACTTTTCTAGTTTTCTACCTTGTGTAGATTGTTTCATGGTCTCTTTAGTTGCAATTGATGTGTTCTTGCAAAGCCCTTATCAAAACATCTTTATTACAAATGTGAGCAAGCCAGGATGATTACATATCAAGGGGAATATATATAATCATTTTATTGATTCACCAATCCCAAATATGTTAATCTAGCAATTCTTCTCAAAGTCTCTCGTGTGCAATATTGATAAATTTGCAAAATCTTTTTTCCTTTGTGATACTTGTTATCTTTCTCGGAGCATCCCATCTATCAATTTTTCCCCTTGTGGATATCTTTGATGCTATGATGAGATTGTGTTGGAAGTTCATCTATATCCTTTTAAGATAAAATTGAGCTTTGTGCTATGCTTTTAAGCAATGATCTTATTGGTATATATATGACTTCCACTAGGATATCATGTGCTTCACCGTAGTATCTATTTTGTGTGTGCATGTTTCTTTGTGGACTTATATCTTCATGATTGATGTCTAGTTAGAAACTTATACACATGAGAGTAGTTACTTCATTAATTGGTATTCCAACCCTTTAGTGACCACCCTTTTATTACTTTTGATTCTTGGTGGTTTCTAAAAGGCACAAGCTTTTTTCTTCACTTGGTATTTCTCTTGCATCTTAATAAGCTTGTGGACCTATTTGCCTTTTATTCTTTGGGTTGTGTTTATGGGAAAGACTTGACATGCACTATGTGCCACCTATATTGAAAGACTATGTCGATGATACACTCATCTTTGCATTAGTCTCCTAAAATGTCTCTCCATGGCACACCCATCCCTTTCGGTTGAGCAAGTCTTTATTTCTCGCTCTTTGTTCTTGTTGCTCAACATTGGTTTGTTGCAAGTTGTTTTGCTTCATTTCATCTATTCTCTCTTGCACTTGTTTGTGTTCAAAATTTGTCTAGGAGGGAGTGAGGATTCCATGTTGTGCACAACATTTTAAAATACAAATCCTACTTTGTGCACGTACCTTGGGGAGTTCCCTCTTGATTATTTTTTAGAACACTTGGTTGATCTTTCGGATCCTTTGATTGCTTGCCTCTTTTGTTGAGGTATCTCTCCCTTTGCTATTTTGTTGCAATCTTTGGATTCTCAATATAGTGAGAATTCTCCCTATATTGGCCTACCAAAGCTTTTTGCCCATTTCGGCAATTGTTGCCAATGGGGGATAAGTTTTGAAGGATTTAAGGAATTCGGCTTTGTACTTTGATTTCTTCTTAAGTATTTGCCTTTCTTGCCTTTGCATTTGTTGCTTGGTTTTATATATAGTGGAAACTCCACCACCGATAATGGTTGACAAATATGCAATGAATTCATGTTCATACACACGTGCATAGATTGTGGGGGGAGTTTGCTCTATATATGTTGTTGGACTAACATCACATACTTTTATAGTATTTAATGTTAATACAATTGGTTCTTACTCGTTAAATTCCATATTATAGACCCTCTCAAAAGAGATTGTCATCAATTACCAAAATGGGGGGGATTGAAAGTGCATTTGCCCTCATGTGTGGTTTTGGTAATTAATGGCAATCTCTATGTACTAATGTTTTCATTGAGATATTCTTATAGATCTTGTCCATGGGAAAAGCTTGGAGTTCATGTGTTGGACTCTAGAAGATTATATGATGATCAAGTCATCATATTTATCAAGAGAAGAAGATGAAGTGCAAGTGGATACATGAAGACAGAGCTTAGCAAGGCTCTTCCATAATGGAGTACGGGGGAGCATTTAGAGAAGTCTTCATCAAGCATGTGCTAGCAAGCACAATCAAGAAAAGGTGTCCCAACTTGAAGAGATCAAGATCGTCATCATCTAGCTCAAGTGGAATGCGCAAGGCATAGGTATGATCTTGATAGGGTTTCTATTTTACCGGTCTCATGTTGTTAGTGGGAGACCGGGTTATAGGATAGACGACGTACTATCAAGAGGGGCTCTCAAGTCAGTAACTTGATCGCATCATTGTGGAGAGTTCAAACCTTTGCATTCTTGGCATATCATCTTTCTTCGTTCTTATTTGGCGTTTATCCATGGGTGAATTTAGAGCTTGTATTCATCTCCATACCAAGCTCCAGTTCATCAAAAAACGGATTTCATATGAATATCTTGTTGCGTTTTTGATGTTGGAGGATTTACCGGTTGCTCCTTTTTAGAGAGGCTTACCTTTCTACATTTGATTTTATCCTCCCTGGTTGGACTATGATGTTTATCTGCAAGATCTTGTAAATCTCTTTGTTGCGATTTCAACAAGCCCAAGATCATAGAAAACGGAGTCCAGATGATCAAGATATGTTCGTTTTCGTGTTGGGTGTTTCTGCAGTTTTTAGGACGGCCTGGCCGGGCCTCTCTGGTGGTCAGCCAGCCTAGGCCGGGCCCAAGGCCGGGCCTCTCTGGTGGTCAGTCGGCCTCTAGTCTTTTAGGCCGGCCTGGCCAGGCTCCAAGGCCGGCCCTCGCGAAAATTGCCCAACAGGCAGATTCTAGCCCCACCTATTTATTGGTCTTCTTCCCCAACGGTTTGGGGGACTTTTTGAGCACGTTTTCCCCCTCTCTCTCCTCCATTGTTGACCTTGGAAAAGCTTGCCTTCCTCTCATTCCCTCCCATGATTCTTGCATATCTTTGAGGGAAAAGTGAGATGAGATCAAGATCTACAATTCCACCAATCCATCCCTCCTCTAAGTGAGGGGAACCTAGTAGATCTTGTTCTGGGAGTTCCATTTGTTGAGTTCTTCTTTGTTCTTCCTCTCTTCTCCCCCCATAAGCATTAGTTGCTTTTGGTGGGATTTGAGAGTGAAGGATTTGAGCACTTGGTGCTCTTGCCATTGCATTGTTGCATCGGTTTATGCTCTCAACGAGGATTCGTGGAAGTGAAAGTTCGTGAGCTTGTTACTCTTGGGTCTTTCGACCCTAGACGCCATTGTGGTGGTTGAGACCTCTTGTGGTCACTTGTAGTTGTTCGGGAGCCCCCAATTCAGTTGTGGGCGTGTGCCCCGGATCGTTGTTGTAAAGGCTCCGGATTTCGCCTTGAAGGATTCCGATAGTTGAAGGTGAACCAATCCTTTGTGGTGCGGTTCATCGGAGAAGAAGGTGAGCCTGTTGTGGCGTTGAGACCAACCTGCTTACTTATGCACTTTACATTGTGATAGCCTTTTTGCTTGAAGTATTCTTTTGCTATCACCTTGTTGCTTGTCTTGCTTAGCATAAATTGTTGTTGCACATAGGTGAGCCTAGTATATTTAGGTTGTTGGCTTGTTAATTTAAACACCTAGTTTTATTCCGCAATTATCAAGGCTAAGCCGGAAAAGTTTTAAATCGCATATTCACCCCCCCCCCTCTAGGCGACATCCTTGTCCTTTCAAAAGGAAGCAAAAAGAGGAAGAAAACAAGAACTAAAAATAAAATGATGTGGCTAATCAGTCCGACTCTCTTGATCAGTGTAGCGTAGCATGGACCGCAAAGGGCGTGTTTGGTTACCTGCAGCCGTTTTGGGCTTTTTTTTGCATCAATTGCTCGGCAGGGCCTGATCCTGGAAAAACGCGGCCTGAGCCACGTTGTGCATATCATTTGGTTGCCAACAAGTGCCAGCCATGCAAGTTCGGTTCAGACCAAGAAAAACAAGCCATGGTATGTGGTCGTCTATATGTGCAACACAAATGCAAACATCGGCTGTTTGGTTACATGCTCACAGACACATACTCTCACCACTTGTTCGAGTGGTGAGGTTAGTATCATTAGTTGGCTCAAAGAATTAGGAATAAGTACAAAGGACATAAAACTAGCACAACAATTACGGGGATGGGGGGGGGGGGGAGGTTAGTATCATGCCCTAAAAAGTTCACAAAGTACTAGTGTACGGCGAGTTCAGCACAACAACTGTTGGTGATGCACCACAAGTTTATCGTCTGAGGGGTTTAGTATATACCGCATCGCAAAATAGATCTCACATCAGTTTTAGTAAGTACTACATAATTGAGGGGATCGGTCAGGGCATCACACAAAACACATCAGCTGCAACACCAACATCACCTCATCACAGGTAGTGCTTGTGAAGGAAGGAATTGAAACGAATCGCAAGATAGGCGATACATTCCGCTTCGTTGTCCATGAGGTAGCTTAGAGCGAGCTGCAGTGTCTCAACCCCGATAGGATTCTTGAAACGAATCTTGTTGAATATGATCTTCATCTGATCATATTTGAACTGGCTTGTTGATGAAACATTCGTCCTTGGGGTGAAGCTGAAATGACATCATAGTTAGTTCTGGGACACACGAAGTAGCGAATAAATTAAACAAGTGGAATTATGAAACCTTAATGCGACATGTTTTAGGAACACATCCTTCTCCATGATAAAACAAGAAGTCTCCTCCTACCATTTCACTCCTTCAACTTGTGCCAATCTGTGGAGCATGTTCCACCTATAACTTCACTTTCTGAGGTGGTTGTACACCTGAGTAGTGGTGACCTTCGTGCCGTAGAAAAGAAGAACATTGTTGCAAATATCTTCCAAGCTCTTGTCTTTAATTACCTGTCAAGATCGAGCCCACCCTTAACGAGCTCAGCCATCCTTTTTAGGATGAAGGTGGACAAAACAGTAGGCCATTGAATTGGAGGCCTTTAACCGTATCAGGCCCTAGTATGTATCGAAGCGGCTTCGCAGTCGGCACTGACGTAGCCGAAATATCTGGGGAGGTGGACGTGTCCTACGGAGGTTACCATTGTAGGCATGCATCACAAGGGGATAGAACAATCAAACAGATCAGTGGTAATAAACTAATAATGTCTGGTTTAGTACATGTGTACACTAGAAACGTGATACAAGGATGAGAAATACACTGTGTACAACAAACCCTCCTATTAAGGATCATAGTGTAACGGTTCACAGATTTATTACACAAATAAAGTAAAACATCAATGAACTACTGCATCGAAAGGTAAACACATGCATTATCTTCACTACGTATTATCATGTATACGAGAACACACACGAAAAGGGTGGCTGAGGGGAAACTGTCGATCAACCGTTCCAAGCGGCCTGAGTGAAGTAGTCTAAGTTTCTCGACGAGGAAAATTAAGCGTACAGGTCAGCCAACCAAACATACCGTTTTTACATCGAGACTCGAGAGCCACTGGTTGAGGAGCTTCCAAACCACGCACAAAATCGCCACGCGAAAACGGGGCGGAGCTACTGTAGCGCAGACCACTTTTCGCAGGAGAGACTGAAAAAACAAGGCCCCTAAAAAAAGACTAAGAAAAGCAAGGCAAAGAAATGCCAAACTCATCCGGAGAGAGAGACAGAAAGCGCGCGCTTCCCTCCTGACGCCGGCCAGTCCTCACGCCGCGAACAATATTCCTTGCCTCCTCGGCGCGGCGGGGACTCGAATCGGAATACCCATTGTCCATCGCCGCAAGCACCCTACCACCGCCACCTTCCCCAATGGCGTATAAATCGTGTCCGAGCCCACCATCTCCCCCGCCATCACGTGTCTGGCGATGGCGACGGCGACGGGGGCGGCGGCCATGGAGATGAGGCGGAGGCGGAACGCGCTGGCGCAGACGCTGGCGTCGCGGAGGCTCCCGGAGGGCGTGGCGGAGCCGGGGAGCGGGTGCCCGACGCCCTTGCCCCCGAGGTCATGCCATTCATCCGCGCCGCCGACGAGGTCGAGCCGCTCAACCCTCGGGTCGCGTTCCTATGTAAGTCACGACCCTCCCAACATTAGATGGCCAATGATGCTTGGGTGAGGAGCTCAGTATGTTGCTGAGTTTTTTTTTTGGACACGATTATATTGCTGAGAGGATAAAATTCTGCGCTGTAGCCAATGATGCTTGCGCTGCGCCAGTGGCAGCTAGTCTATGTGAGAAATCGGGGTTTGGGTGTTCATATGCATGCTCGAGTACGATTAGTATACATACAGTTGGTGCACACAGTTTCATCTGTGCTGGCATTTGAGTATGCTGCTTTCAGAGTGCAGACATTTTATCCCATTTCACTCCCTGCAAACCGTTGATTGATGACCAGTTGAACTCACAACAAATCTTGCACTTAGCTGTGGAAAATATCTTTTCAGATAAGGCCACTCGATGCAACTAGTAGTTAGGTTAGGTACACCGTGCAACACTCCTGACATCTTCTCTGTTCGTTGTCGTAAATCCCAAACTGATATGGTTCATTACTTCATTGTGTGCTGAGTTGCATCATGAACCATTTTGTTGCTAGGGTGGCAGCTGTTTCAATGTTCATGTAGAGTCTTACTTGCTCAGTCGTCTATTGTTACATCAACTAGTGCATGCTTTTCTGATATGAAATTGGATTTACCGTGCCTGTTGTACCAAGGTCGCAAATATGCCTACAAGAAAGTTCAAAGAATGGATCCATCATCCATCCAACGTGGAGTTCGGCAGTTCAAAACATACATGTCACTTAAGCTAGATCAGGTAACCACGTATCTGAAATTATGATGTTGCTACTACCCTTTCCTCATTGTTTAGCATTCTCTTATCAGGCTTTCATCAACAACAAAAAGGGAAAAACTTACTGCATATCTTTTGGTAGCTTATTCTTGTTCTGGCCAAGCGGGAATCCACTGAAACTCTTGTTTTGTTTTCTTCTTATCTAATGCATAATTCCGATATAGACTTTTATTCTGAGATATAGTGTGTCCTTGCATTATTTCATTCAGTTCGATTTAAGAAAGTGAATACTGTTGCTGCATGTCTTATGTCGGAAGCATACATCACCATTGTTGTGACTATTCTTGCAAAATTGCTTTACTCTGAAGTTAGACTTGCCTCGTCTCTTCTCCTTTTGAAACCTGCCTAGTTTGTAATCTCTTCATCAGTGGTGAACTAGTCTGTGTTTGGCAGGATGACACACAATTTCAAGTCAATGATGCGAAGGAGATTCAACAATTTTATAAGCACTACTGTGATACTTTAAGCAGAACTTCCCAAAGAAGAAACTTGTAAGGAATAGTACACTCATAATCTATTTATTTTGTGGCAAACTGCCTTAATCACCTTCATTTTATTGTTGAAAACTCAGTGAGGAATTGGTTAAATATTACCAAGTGGCATCTGCTCTCTATGAAGTGTTAAGAGATGTTACAAAGAACAAAGTTAATTCTGAGGTACTGCACTGTAGATTATTGCTTTATACATTATCCGTCACCTTTTCCCTTGGTGAGCTTCTTCATCATTACCTCTCATATTTTATTTTGTAGGTGATGAAGCGTGCTAAAGTGGTCGAGGAAAAGAGTGGTCATTTCAGGAGTTACAAGTACAATATAGTCCCCCTCACTTTTCCTGGTTCTTCCGAAGCAGTTCTGGAACTCCCGGAGGTTAGTTATATTTTTGTTTGCTCCCACGTTTTCTACTCTCTATGAAAATCCACAGCAAGTTATGATCATATTTGTGCTGTAAACGGTGTAGATAAAAAGTGCTATCGATGCAATACGGAAGATAGATGGTCTTCCAAAGCCACACATGTCTTCAATGCACAGGGAAGGAAAATCTATCCGGGATTTACTTGACTGGCTTTCGCTAGCATTTGGATTTCAGGTAAATGGTTGCTTGCCCATTTATGTTATGATATTGTATATGAGGCCATGGAATGTTATTATATCCAGTCTTACTGGTGCAATGGTGTTATGCTTGGCATTCATATTTGACTTATTTATGATTCCTTTTGTAGAATTCGAATGTGGAAAATCAGAGAGAAAACATGGTTTTACTGCTCGCAAATATTAGCACAAGGACTTCAGGACAGGAAGGGCTTCCTTTGGTAAGATATATGCTCCTTGTTAGATTTTGTTGCAGCCATGTTATCTTCTGAACTTATCTATGCTTTGTTCAATTGAATTTTTTTTTGCTATGTACTTATATGGTGTAAATTTGACACTGAGCTGGCATGGTAACATTCAGGTTGACACTGTGAATGATTTGGGGGAAAAGATATTTGGAAATTATGAATCATGGTGTCACTATTTGCATGTTAGTTCAAGAATCATGTAAGTCATGCTATTGTTTTTCCTCAAGCTGACTCACTATATTTTATGATGGTTTCGAGATTTTTTCATAATTTTGCCCTTAATCTCTTGTAGCATTTGGCATTTTAATATCACTTCTCTGTTTCGTAGGATCAATTTTGATGATGCACTAAAGAAGCAGCAGCTAATGCTTCTCCACATTGGATTGTACCTTCTTATCTGGGGCGAGGCTTCAAATGTTCGTTTATGCCTGAGTGTTTATGCTACATATTCCACCATGTAAGGTTCCCTTAAAAAAAGAAAGAGCTATTCGAGCTTTCGCGTATTTGAACTTGTAATAGTGTGCTTTTAGCTCCTTCAGAATTCACCTCTATTATGAAATTCAAATTTGCATTTTTACAATCCTAGGCAACACAGCACAGTCAGCAAAAGCCACCTCTGTTAAAATATCAAACTGCATCGCTTAGATCTTTATGCTATGTACGATTTTAATTCAAGCAAACAGAAACAACTCAATATTTACTGGCAGGCCCCGTGTCCCACTGCTACTTTTTTTCTTTGAAATGGGAGCTCAGCCCCGGCCTCTGCATATCAAAATGATGCACACAGCCTTGATTTTATTGCATCAAAATATCGGTTATGCATGCTCTCGAAAAAAAAGGGTTATGTCATTTGCTGCAGTTCCATGCTTCCATCACCTCAAGGTTGTGAAGAAGTGACTTTAATCACTAACCAGCTACTAGGAACATCATTATCACACCACGGCCCAGTTATAATTTATAAGCATGTCTATCTGAATAGTACCACTTTACGAGGCAATTCCATCATAAAATAATGATGGTGGACTTTTACATCCATTTAGCCAGCTTGTTATACATAAAGATTAGCAATTCATGAAGTTTATTAATTTGGCAGATGGCAAAGCAGTTGAATAAAATGGTCGAAGAAAATTATTTTCAACCACCACCTGGGTTTGAAGAAGAGGGAACATTCCTAAAAGTTGTCATTGAGCCTATCTACAAGGTTCTGCAGAAGGTGCGTATGTAAAGTTTGACACACAACTAGATTATTCGTTCAGGAGATGTTATTCTTCTTACATTTTTCTTTTTCTTTCCCTCTGAAGGAATCACAAAGAAGTAAAGGTGGTACAGCTGGTCACTCAGCTTGGAGAAATTATGATGACTTGAATGAACAATTTTGGTAAATCTCATTTATTTATTTATTATTGCTTACCTTTTCTGTCTGTCATAATATTTTCTTCCTTATAGGTCAGAGAAATGTTTTATGAAGCTTGGCTGGCCATGGGATCTCAGAGCGGACTTCTTTCATCAGGCGGTAAGTAACAACTGTGATTAATTTGATTAAGTTCAGCCACTGCAGTTGCCTATATAAAAATCTGAGTGCGATCATCTTACTTGGGTGTTTACTGTTGAGATTTTGACCAACCACATTATGGCTTCATCTTGAATGAATAAGTTCATATTGTTATGTCAGCTTAGTGTTCATAAGCGGTGGTAGATCCAGGGTTTAACAGGTCAGGACTAGGGGTTGACAACTATTCATTTACATTATGTGCTCTTTTTATGATGCTTTCTTTGTAAGCTATGTACAATAGATTTTTGTGAAAGCAAAGTAGATATTCTGTAAGATCACACTGTACAATATGGAGTAGAAGCAGTTCACTACTCCCACACTTACGTGAAAAGGCTAACAGCATTCATGTTCTAATATTTTTTAATCGCAACAAGATCCAAACTAGAGCAACGATACAACTCTAAAGGCTACTCCCTCCATCCGGGTTTATAAGGCCTATTAATCTTTCCTTAAGACAAACTTGTTTAGCTTTGACCAGGTTTATTGAAAAATGTCAACATCTAGTACACCCTATAAATACATTATGAAAACATATTTCATGGCCCGGCTAGAAAAGCATATTTTATGATAGATCTAGTGATAATAATTTGGTATTGTACATGTTAACACATTTTTCTACAAAATTCTTTGAACTTTAATTTTTTTTTACTTGAGACAAGATAAACAGGCCTTATAAATTAGGATGGAGAGAGTATTTGTCCACACAGGCCATTTTCAGATCTCTCTGCACCTCTAAATATGTTTTCTCCTGAGGAAATATATATCCACCAAAAGACCTGTTATTTGTTACCATTTTATCTTTGAGATATACTATCCTAGGAAAATTTCAATGTCCGAAAATTCTGTCTGAAACATCTATGCTTTAAAAAACATATACTTTCTGGATTCGAGTAGTTGGTGGTTCAGCTGGAAACCTCAGAAGTCAGAACATCAGCCTATTCTGGTGTCGTCTGTTTTGATGGTTCAACTTCTAAGTAATGAACAAGGATACTAGTCTGGCTAACCAAGTGCAAACATCAAATAATCATTTGACATAGTTTTCTCCATCAAAGTATTTTAAGATACCAATACACATAATTAATTTACAAAAGCATTTCAGCTACACGTTATACACAAAAATTGACTCAAAATCCTAAGACTCTTACTGCAATAGTTTTGACTACTATATGCAACCTCTAGTTATATAGATTAAAAAATCTAGACCTTATTATCTCTATGAAGAAAAATATGACAGGTATTTGTATGCACATGGAACCTAGCGACCCGAAATATCCACTGGTGTGCATCAAGGTTCAGAACTTGTGATGTGGGCACCAAGTCTTATCCATCAAAAATGCATTTGAGTTGTCAAACTCAAAATATTTAAAATTTATCATGGTTTAAGCTACTTTTTTTGTGAGAGTTTAAGATGTAAACTACTTCGAGTTATTTACATACTCCCTCCGTATCAAAATATAAGGTACAACAACAACAACAAAGCCTTTCATTCCCATGCAAGTTGGGGTAGGCTAGAGGTGAAACCCACAAGATCTCGAAACTAACTCATGGTTCTGGCACATGGATAGCTAGCTTCCACGCACCCATGTCCATGGCTAGTTCTTTGGGTATCAAAATATAAGGTGTTTTAGATATTTCAATATGGACCACATATGGATTGAAATGAGTGAATCCACACACTAATACGTGTCTAGGTACATCTGTATCAGAAAAATGCTCAATATCTAAAACATCTTACATTTTGATACGGAGGAAGTAAAATATAAGCACTGTTGCCACATTGAATACGGAAGTTAGTTATGTGACTTCAAACCGAGTTCAGAACTCACTCAGCGGATCTTGCTACCTCCTCTCAAACCATATTAGACTAGTCTTATTATTTAAGCATTTAATCATTTATTTCTCTTGAAAGTGGGTTGATAATAAGAAAAATATAGCATGTATTACGTTTCATACCCAGGCTCTTGTTCCATATCGAACACACAATCGAGCAACTTTTTATGTGGTTGCCTAGGCTAAATGGAACCAGTATAGAAAGCCCATACATGTTAGTTCGGATCTTCAGAATTGGAAGGGATTCATGGTAATTTTCTATGCGGTTTCCTAGGATAAGTTGATGCTATTTTTTGTTTTTGTTTCTTACAGGGTCGTACAGCAAGAAAGCCCAAAACAAATTTTGTTGAAGTCCGCACATTTCTCCACCTGTTTAGAAGTTTTAATCGTATGTGGATGTTTTTTATACTGGCGTTCCAGGTGATTTATCTCTCTGAAGAACACCATATTCTTTTAAACTGTAAAAATATATAACACATATGACTTGATTTTCTAGGCAATGCTAATAGTTTCATGGAATTCCTCTGGATCTCTTTCTGGAATTGCCGATGCAACTGTTTTCAGAAGCGTTTTAAGTGTCTTTATAACTGCAGCCCTGCTTAATTTCATAAAAGGTGTAGTAACTTCTCAGTGCTTTTATTACATTGATTACAGTGCAAATTGCACTTTATTCTGTGCATTATTATGCCATGGTCTTCATTAAAGAGAGGCTATTTCTGAAACTCCTTAGCTCAACTATTGCAGTGACTTTGGATATAATGCTTACTATCCAAGCATGGGGAAATATGGAGTGGACACAAATACTCAGATACCTACTAAAATTCTTTGTGGCTATTGCTTGGATAATAATTCTTCCAGTAACATATTCTAGTTCCATTAAAAATCCATCTGGTGCTGGCAAACTCCTGAATAGTTGGACGCAGAATTGGTATAACCAGTCAGTATATAATGTCGCAATTGTAATATATATGGGCCCGAGCATATTGGCTGCCTTGCTTTTCTTGTTGCCACAACTTCAAAATGTTATGGAACGCTCAAATTCGCGAGCATTTATTCTTCTTATGTGGTGGATTCAGGTCAGTTTTTCTTAGTTCTAGCAAGTGAATTATTGGAAACTGAGCATCGTTAGTGCTTACATAATGTTCTGCCGCCTTTCAGCCAAGATTGTATGTTGCGCGTGGTATGCATGAAGACATATTGTCCATTTTTAAGTAAGTGTGTCTTAGGTGTTTCAAATCATTGTTTTTTCCTTTCAGTTGAAAATGACAATTTAATGTATATCAACAGGTATGTCTTCTTTTGGGTTGTGTTGCTCACCTGCAAACTTGCATTCAGTTTCTATGTTGAGGTAAATCTTAAACACTTCATGAGTACCTTTCTGAAGTCTTTGAAATTGGGCGATTTACCATCTATACTCTTCTATGGCTGCAAAAGTATATATTTGGAGAAGCCTGGTAGGAGAAGTGCCTATACATTAAAAGGACCAAAATATAATAACTAGTATGAGTCAGATATAATTTTGATAACTGTTAGAGGTTTATCACACCAAAGATACCATATATACACGAGGATTCCGGTTCTGTGTTCTGACATTTTCTACCGTGATAGATTTACATCAAATATAACTTTTAGTGCTACAGTATCATCATTTGATGTAGATATTAAACATTTTTTTACTTGAGAAAACGTGAAAGCTTTGCTTCTGGATGCATCGATATATAGAAAATGTTACGTGCAAGCCTTAAGATAGGCCGAAACACCCGTTTCAAATGGGAGCTCGTGACCTGGAAATACAAATTAATTGTTGGAAACGAAAAAAATTGTATGCACATTTGAGCTATGGATTTCTGATCCATACATCAATTTTTTTGTGTTTTATTTCCTGATTTTTTTTTAAATAATGTAGCATGTCCAAAATCTAGCATATAATGGCACATGAGTGATAAGTTTGCTGAAAGGTCTCTGTTAGCTGACTGTTATGATTACGAAAAGTGGAAAGATAAGAGGTCATGTTACTTTATTCCTTTCTTACAACATGTTCTATTTTACAGATATCCCCCATGATTGAACCAACGAAGTTCATTCTTAATCAAGTGGTCGGGAATTATGAATGGCATGAAGTCTTCCCTTTCTGTAAGTATGTTGTGATATAGCTAGAATGGGTTGATGCAAATTTCGGTCCTCTTCTACAAAGATTTGTTCAAAAGTTTCATGTACTGCAGCGATGACGTTTTATGATTTTGTACATATTATGCATGCAACATTTGTGCGCCATGGCAACGGAAATCAATCATACCAGACGTTCCAATAGTGCAATGAGCTTCAGAAAGTTTTAGAATTCTTTAATTATGAAAACATAGAGCACTAAATAGTTGTAAAAGTGCAAAAATTATAATCAGAAAATAATATTAGTTACTCTGACATCGAATAACTAAATTTAACATGACCAAAAGTAGAAATGTAATAAAACCGTATTCTAATCTTTAACATCGAGGATTTGACAAATTTTACAAATCAGTTCAGGTTGTCATGTTGACTGAATGGGTAGGGACGTAGGGTATGGGTGAAAACTACATTGAGCTCTCACCATTCATCCCGTGCCGTATATCCCGTGCCATATTTCTCCTTCTGTTCTCTCTATTTACTGATGTGTATGATGCTATGGCAGTCACATAGTGAACACATGTTATCCACTCAGCTCAAACTACTTGTTAATCCACCCAAGGTTGTAAAGCTAGGGTTTCGATAGATCGAGGTTGCAGTCAGACGTTTTAGAATTCGAGCTGAAAGTGGTCATTTTGCAAAGTAGAAATTTTCTTTTAGCTGTGGGGATATCTGATGTATTAATTTTTCTAGAGGGTATATACTCTACTTACTTACAGTACTTCTGCGAACTTTTTTGTAGTGCCACACAACCTCGGTGTTGTCATTACTATATGGGCACCCATTGTTTTGGTACGTAATTACATGTAACAACTACGAAAGATCTTATGCTACTCTTTGTCATATCAACTACCACTTCATCTTGTAGGTGTACTTTATGGACACACAAATATGGTATGCTATTTTCTCCACCATCTTTGGGGGTGTTTCAGGTGCGCTCAGTCATGTTGGTGAGGTCAGTCATCCTTCCTTCCGTCCTTTCTCATTTCTCTGTGGTTGGGGTCCCTTTTATGGACTTATGCATGCATAATGTTAAACTCTGGTGGTTCAGTTGTGAAATGGAACCAGACGATTGCCTGTTGCTCTAAAAAGTATCTTTGTAATAAAAGTATTTGTCGGATCTCACTCTTTTTCTTTTGATGTAGATACGTACCCTAGGTATGTTGAGGATCAGATTCAAATCAATGCCAGATGCTTTTAGGAAATGCCATGCGGCAACACACAAAGAGGTTTTGTACTGGCAAATTTTTAGTTTCTTCTGAGTTTTTTTGTAATCATCGTTAGCCCATGTGTATGTTTCATAAAAGCGTACAGATGTGTTAGTTCTTACTCTAAATACTAGGAAGTTAACCCATGCCTCCGATTGCTAAAGACACAAGGTTTTGCCTGACCTTGATGTTCTATGTTCCAGCGAGCACTTGACGTGAGGAGCTTCTTTTGTGTTTGGAATTCATTCATCAACTCCTTACGAGAGGAAGACTTCATTAGTGATAGGTTGGAACTGTGACCTTTCTTATATATAATATGTCATTCACCTCCTAATCCTTACATACCTTGTTTATCAGAGAGAAGGACATGTTGATGGCTCCATCATCTTCAGATAATTTACCTGTTGTTCCGTGGCCTCCTTTCCTCCTTGCTAGCAAGGTGTGTAATAGGCATATGTGTGCAGATATGGACAGTCAAATGCTTGTTGTTGCTTTTGCAGAGATGCTCATGTCCTTTTGAATATACCAGGTACCCACAGCTCTCCATATGGCCATGAATTCCAAAGATGGGGATGACCATGAGCTGATCGAAAAAATCAAATTAGACAAGGACAGATATAATGCAGTATAGAATGTTACGAATCCTTGAGAAATATAGTTGTTAGTCTTCTGCTAGACTATAATGATAAAAAGTAAGAACCATCCTCTTTATTTCCTTTCAAATTTGGCCTTGGTTAATCCGTGATGTTCTTCAAATAATTTCAGAATTGTCCATGATATCGATAATATAGTGCAAAATAGTATGCAAAATAACACACTTTTGGAGGACTTCGAAATGGCAGAGATTGGCAAAGTCAGCAACACATTAGCAAAATTATTACAGCTACTGGTAATACTTTGTTGATTGATTATATTTTCAGTTACAAATAAGGCACTTTAGTTTCTTTTGACATATAGTGTTGATTGTTTCTAAGCACTATCCAATATTGCAGAAGAGTGAACCTACTGATGATACTACAGAGAGAAAAATTGTGAATGCATTGCAAGATTTTATGGAGATTTTTACACGAGATTTTATGAAAGATGGTCATGGGTAAGAACTATATTCATGTATGCTAGCATTGTAAGAACTCTCGCCATAATTAAATTATGATGTGCTACTTGTTCGGAAAACTGCGGCAGTATTTTGAAAGATGAGAATGAGAGAAAGCAGAGTTTCACAAACTTAGATATGAACGTGATTAAGGAGGCCTTTTGGAGGGAGCAGGTATGCAATCATCACTGTGGTTTAGTTAATTATACTGCTAATATTTCGTACTGAACTAACTCTTTTGGTCTCAGTTTGTCCGGCTGCATTTATTGTTAACTATGAAAGATTCTGCAATGGACGTACCTACAAATTTGGATGCTCGCCGAAGGATCACCTTCTTTGCAAACTCACTTTTTATGAAAATGCCGAGAGCACCTCAAGTGCATGATATGATATCCTTTAGGTGCGTATTGTGAACTTCTATGTTACTGTTATTCCGGAAGTATGATGAGTTATGCACACTTTAGTGAGCCATATGTTTGTTGTACTTTTCTAATTATTGATTTTTATGGGCCTTTAGCTATATATCACCCTGTTATTTGTGGTTCAAAAACACACCAATGAGGTTCCACAGCCAGTCAGTGAGGCATCTTTCAAAAAATAAAGCTATAGGGTAGCATGCAGTTGAAAATTCCGCAAGCACTATGAACCTGCAGTTTATTGTGGTCGTCGATCGAGTACTAGTAACAGAAGCAACTGGTCATATTATGAAAGCTCTTTTTATCAGTACTCTTAGTATTATATTAGATCATAACTATTTTTAAGTACCACATCCTAACATATAACATATTGACAAGCTTACAAACGAAAAAAAAATGTACTAAACTTGTATTATTCCTATATGTCAACAACACTTGATGCACACATTTGCTGGATTTGACTTCTTAATTATAAGTTTGAGATGGAATTGTATCCTAATAACAAGATCCAAATACATAAGAAAACATAAACAGAGCTGATATTGTTTGTTAAGATTAATGGTCGTAGATCTGTCCACACAATCAAAGTTACCGCATGACTGTTTCTCCAGAAATCCAGCAAGATATTTTCTGACGGAAAAGTAATCTTGCAAGATTGAGATGGTACATAAATATGTAGAAACAAATTGGTAGTAAATCGCATCCACAAGCTGATGTTTTTAGATCTTTTACATATGGCACAAACTCTTTCATATAGCTGTGATTTTTTTCTTTTATGTTTTTACTGTCTTCAAATTCATTTTGAAAAAATTAAGTTCTGACAAGATTCACTGTTCAGTGTTTTGACTCCATATTATAACGAGGAAGTACTATATTCATCTCATGAACTAAACAGAAAGAACGAAGATGGTATCTCAATTTTATTTTATCTTCAAAAGATTTATCCGGGTGAGTTGCCAATTTTATTTTTATGTTTCTGTAACATGTTTCAGTTGTTTTACTCATAGTAAAATTTATGTAATGCTTGTCACATTTCTAGACGAATGGAAGAACTTTCTAGAACGCATTGGAGTTGATCCAGATAATGAAGAGGCAGTAAAGGGATGCATGGATGATATCCGTATATGGGCGTCTTACCGGGGTCAAACACTTTCCAGAACTGGTAACATGAATAATCTCTTCTAAGCTTCCATTTTTTTCTTTCTGCTTATATTATTGTTTGCGATTTTTCTAGTGAGAGGAATGATGTACTATAGACGAGCTCTTGAACTACAATGCTGCGAGGATATGAAAACTAATCAAGGTTAGCCATATAGGGTTCTGAACACTGGTCCTGCACTTTTCATTTTATATGAACACACCTGAGAAATATAGCTTGGTCTTGCTGTGATGAATGTGTTATTTGTTTACGCTTTAGCTGATTTCGGTGGAGACGAATCTGCAAGGTCCAAGGCCGTTGCTGATATCAAATTCACTTATGTTGTTGCCTGTCAACTATATGGAATGCACAAGGCATCCAAGGATTCCAGAGAAAGGGGTCTCTACGAAAACATCTTAAATCTGATGCTAACGTAATTCACTTGCCCTCCTTTATTTTATCTAATAGATATTCAATAGCTTCCTTGAGTTTCATATACAAATGATACAGGTATCCAGCTTTGCGGATTGCTTACATTGATGAGAAGGAAGAACCATTACCAAATGGTAAACTAGAGAAACATTATTATTCCGTTCTCGTGAAAGGTGACGACGAGGTATTGCATTTACATTGCATGAACTTAAATACATACCTTTTTTCTTTAGATGTTTTACGTATTTAAGTTCGACAAATTAGTAAGTAGCAAATACAATATGCTACTAATTAGTGCTATTTGCATCATGTATTTGGAACATATGCAATACAAAAAATCTCACAATTTAGGAGTCAACAGTTCAGAAAAGTAACAACGTATTGATTATTTTACAGTGCCCGGTTGATTCATCGTGTGCTTATTTGAATATTTCGCATGCAAAGAATATTAGATATAAACTCTAATGTAACTTGATCTTGCCATCAGTTTGCTGGGGGATTGGACTGATTACTGATGCATGACCACCCAATTTTTAACTTGTTCATAGGAAATTTACCGGATAAAGCTGCCTGGTAAACCAACAGAAGTCGGAGAGGGGAAACCTAATAATCAAAATCATGCCATAATCTTCACTAGAGGAGAGGCACTTCAAGCAATTGACATGAACCAGGTAAGTAATCAGTATTTTAGTATTAAGTCTGAGTTAGCAGTGTACCTTACATTTTCTGTTGCCTAGGATAACTATCTTGAAGAAGCATTTAAAATGAGAAATCTGTTGGAAGAGTTCCTTATTAAACATGGAAAGTCTAAACCAACAATATTGGGTGTTCGTGAGCATATCTTTACAGGAAGGTTGGTTTTTCTTTCTTATTTGTCTGCGTAACTTTCCTTGCAATATTTAATTTAATATTCTCACTTCACATGCAGTGTTTCATCACTTGCCTGGTTTATGTCCAATCAAGAGACCAGCTTTGTTACTATTGGACAACGTGTTCTTGCAAACCCTCTCAAGTATGTTTCCTTCCAATTTTAAAATCCAGTTGACCTTTTCATTTCATATAGTTATATAATCTAGTCATGGTTTGATCACCTCAAGTGTTGGTGGGTTTCTATGGTTTCTCTTTTTTTTTTCCACTGAAGTATTGCTCTTCCACTCAGCCATTGGCAAGCACAACATATATTGGTTAGTCAAACAAGCAGCTATTAGTTTTGTTCATAAACGGTCAAGATTTGTTGTGACATTTTCATAAAATCAATGGTTGCTGTGAGATTTATTAGTTAATGTTTTATTTTTTATTTTAAACAATAAGAAATTGAACCTCTGTGAAAGACTTTTGGTTATATTTGCACATAAATCCTTCATGTATGCATGGGGTAGCTTTGGCAACTAGATTATATGCACAGTATTTGATGATTTGATGATAGCTAAGCATAGCCTGATCAACTATATGTCAAGCCAATTTGTAATTGTATTTGTATCAGCATAATCTGGTTAATATAGGACTCCTCTCGGTAAAACTTGATTATACTGTTAACTTCTTAACTGTTAACCAAAGTTTAATTAGCTGTATAGGCATCAATAAACCATATAGACAGTACCACTTTTTTTGTTTGATGGAGGACGGGAGAGAGAGGGGGTAATTATGGAAAATCCCTTATACAATGGGGATGTTACACATTGACACGACCTATTTGGGCCATTTTTTTGATTTCCGTGACTCATGACATGCACAGTGGCTGGTACTGGCTTGGCTCGAGAGCAAAGAACTAATTTGATTCCTTTGAATTTGATGGAGAAGTGATGTTGTTAATTGAGAAAATACAAACAAGTGGCAAGCTTGAATTCTCAGTACAAAAGGAAATGATAAGTTTTTCGTTGTCCTCATTGTTATGTCATGTTGGCTTTTATATTTCAGATGTTTTACTTCAAAATTTATAGTTTAACTGCACACTAGCTGATCATATCACTACCACTAGTTGCTACTATATGCTACCCTATAAAGGAATTGCTTCATATAGACGGTTTTTAAGACATTGTTAATTTGTAATAGCCTGTAAAGCAATAACACAAAGAATAGAAATATTATGAAATTATATGTGTCCCCGTGAGAAGTGAATTTAATGGTTAACAGTCGTATTACCTTCACTGTCAAGAGTTGATAAGCACGAGTAAGTTCACATTTGAACTAGTAATTTATTTATTATTGTTTTGCACTACTAATCATAAGAGGAAATTGCATCCGCTGATGTGCTCTTCAAAGCAGCCATAGATTGCCATATATACTTCTGGTGGTAATTTACACGGAACTGTCATGTTTATGCTTGAAGTATATGTGGATTTCCCAACCTTCTTCATCAGTTCCGATTTTTTGTTCTACTGGTTGATGCATGAAACTTAATGGTATCAAAGCAGATGTTTTGGGTTCAAGCTCCGCTTTCGCAGTTTGGAGAAAAAATTGCTTGTCCTCTCTCTGTCCACGTTTATTCCTTATCGAGCCACACATGAGAGGGGTTGTTAGAGTATATGCGGATTGCCCAATCGTCTCCATCAGTTCGGAATTTTGGTTCGACTGGTTGGTGCATGTAACTTAATACCTGCCGGTTTGGTCAAACTGTCCAGGATGATAAATCAGATTCTGAATGATTTTTGGACCAGTCTAGAGAGTTATTCTGATTTTCTCGCTGTTAGGCTGATTTCCTATTCGGCTATTCGTGCCGAAGATAGAAATTTCTTGGAAGTTCCAACTGATTGAAAGTACCTTGGGTAAATTTGGGAAACTGCCTGACAACCGACTGGTTTCAAACATCCAGTAGATAGCATGCTTCTGATCTTACTAACTCTGCTAGGTTTAATAAATGAGATAGGTTAGTGGGAGGTAAATTGTAGTTGATATGGGGAATCTTGCGAGTCTTGTAAATGGGAAATTGAATAAGTAAATGTAGGAAACACAAAAAAGTATAGGTAGGACCAGAATTATCTAGGTGTACCTTGTTTTTGAGATAATTGTCCTATGAACATTGGAGGTTCTTTTAATTTCAGATTATGATGCAGGGTACGATTCCACTATGGTCACCCTGATGTTTTCGATAGAATCTTTCACATCACGAGGGGTGGCATAAGCAAGGCCTCAAAGGTCATTAACCTTAGCGAGGACATCTTTGCAGGTACCATATTCAGAGAATATGAATTTTGCAGTTTCTATTCCTTTTTCCCAGAAAGCTAATAATTATTCTGATAAATTTAAGGGTTCAATTCAATCCTACGGCGAGGAAATGTTACCCATCATGAATATATACAGTTGGGTAAAGGACGTGATGTTGGAATGAACCAAATATCCAACTTTGAGGCAAAGGTGGCAAATGGAAATGGTGAACAAACATTATGTCGTGATGTTTATCGACTAGGACACAGATTCGATTTCTACAGGATGTTGTCTATGTACTTCACCACAGTTGGCTTCTACGTCAATAGCATGGTATGAATCTCATGCTTGGACATCTCAACTTTATATGCACATCCAGGAGATAGAAAATCAGATCGATTTACTTTGTGAGCATAATAGCAGACCAAATGTGGACTCTTCTGTTTGGATTTCTCAGCAACCATACCTGCAAAAACTCTCGCTCCTGAAATCAATAGCAGCCGTTGTTACTTGCTTTATAAAGACTGAAATCACTATTTTGAGTTGAGCTTAAGTTTGATGCACATAAGATCATGTTGCATCACACAAGCATGCCCTCTTGTCTCTGCTTTTTATTTATTTGAGATGGTTTGTGCAAAGCTCGCACCCCATATGAATGTAAACTGGCATTCTGTTGCTATCTTTTTGAGCAATGACCAACATATAGAAAGCATGATGTGTATCGTTCAAAGTACACAAGGCACATAAATCATCATGTTTTTTATGGCTTTGATGTTCAGGTGGCGGTTCTTACAGTGTATGTATTTTTATATGGGAGGTTATATCTGGTTTTGAGTGGTTTAGAAAAGTCAATTCTCCAAGATGCACGGATTAAAAATATCAAGCCCTTTGAAAATGCACTTGCCACTCAATCTGTATTCCAACTTGGGACGTTGCTCATCCTCCCGATGATAATGGAGGTTGGCTTGGAGAAAGGGTTTGGTAAAGCCTTGGCTGAGTTTGTAATGATGCAACTTCAGTTAGCTCCTATGTTTTTCACTTTTCATCTTGGAACGAAGACTCACTACTATGGAAGGACTATACTTCATGGTGGTGCGAAATACAGAGGTACAGGCCGGGGTTTTGTTGTACGGCATGCAAAGTTTGCTGAGAATTACAGAATGTATTCACGGAGCCACTTTGTGAAAGCATTGGAGCTGCTCATTCTACTGGTTGTCTATCTAGCATATGGGAGTTCTTACAGGAGCTCAAGTTTGTACATATACGTCACATTTTCGATGTGGTTTCTTGTTTTCTGTTGGCTGTTTGCACCTTTTGTCTTCAACCCATCATGCTTTGAGTGGCACAAGACTGTTGATGACTGGACTGATTGGTGGAAGTGGATGAACAATAGAGGAGGTATTGGCCTGGCACCTGAGCAAAGTTGGGAGGCTTGGTGGGTGAGTGAACATGAGCACCTAAAGAATGGAACAATACGTAGCTTGCTCTTGGAGTTTGTCCTGTCGCTCCGCCTCCTGATCTATCAATATGGTATAGTATACCACTTACACATAGTGCACGAGAACAAAAGCTTCATGGTACTCTTCCTGCCTAGTCGCTCCTTATCCTATAGAATGCCCATTTTAAACATTTCAGATAGAGTAATGCTTTGTTCTTCCACGCAGATATATGCACTATCGTGGCTCGTTATGGCCATCGTTCTGGTTTCACTAAAGGTAACCAATTTACTCGGTATTGCACTGGATCCCATGTTATAGCGCATTTACACTGTGTGCTTCTTCCAGGTGGTTTCATTAGGGAGAGAGAAGTTTGTCACAAAGTTTCAACTAGTATTCCGTATACTCAAGGGCATTGTCTTTCTTGTCCTCATTGGTCTGATGGTCCTATTATTTGTTGGTTTTGATCTCGCTGTGTCAGACGTTGGGGCCAGTATCTTGGCCTTCATCCCAACTGGCTGGTTTATTCTTGTGGTGAGTAATTTCTGTATTCTTCTACCATTTTGCAATGAAATCACCCTTAGTTTTTCAGACTACACAGTTCACAACCTTTTTGAAAGAACATCACAAGTCTTCTACCATCTCCTTCTGTTGCTCCTTGTAGATTGCGCAACTATGTGGACCGCTGTTTCGGAGGTTAGTCATCGAGCCACTTCGCGTGTTGTGTTGCTCCTGCTGCCCAGATGGTGCGTGCAGAGGGCCTTGCTGCGCCAAGTTCAGGCAGAGGAGTGGGGCTGTGCTCCGTAAGATAGGGCCATGGGACTCCATCCGAGAGATGGCGAGGATGTACGAGTACACCATGGGAATCATCATCTTCCTGCCCATCGCCGTCCTCTCGTGGTTTCCCTTCATGTCAGAGTTCCAGACGCGTCTGCTGTTCAACCAAGCTTTCAGTCGAGGTCTGCAGATCTCGAGGATCCTTGCTGGGCAGGATGGGAGGGGTGCAAAGCGGGAATGATGTGTTGCTTGCAAGCCACAGTTTCAGTTTGACCCGCCTTTATAAGAACTTCATGGTGTGCAGTTTGTAAAGAGAGACCGCACTGGTTGTGACAACTTCCATTTGTGTTGGCATTGGATTTGGAAGGACATGTTTGGGGTGGGATAAGAACTCCCTACATGTTTCCATGGACACTATTGTATGGCGAACGTTATGAAATTAAGGTCTGGTACAGAACGGTTGTATGCCATCTGATGTTATCAAGGTTTTTCTTAGTTTTGGAAATTAAAAATGCTTTACCGCTCAAATGACAAACCTCATTTAAGATCCATTTTCACCCGTAAACCTCCTTGTTCACGTCGCGTTTGGGGATGTGAACAGTCGACGAATGGCTGCGCAGATCCTTTAAGGATGGTGTAAATTTTTGTAGCGGTTGTAGGCTGTAGAATATAGACGGTTTGGAGGTAGCCTCTGTTGAAGAACGCATATTTTTTGCCATTATTAAGTTGAGCGTGTGGATTGGCAGCGCCGTCTATTCGCCTGCCGATGCGTCTCTGGTGTAGACTGACTTCGCAGTGCATGTCTTGTTATCTTATTCAACCTTTTGGGAGTTACGGCAGTCTTTCAGGCTGCCTTTGACCCATAGGGCTTCGCGCTCCAGTGTGAAAACGTCGCAAATTTCCCGGTTGTGTTTGAATTGTACACGGCGATCGATACGCAGTCTACTTCCGTTACATTCATTGGAGGTGAGAAACGGATCGACGGCGGAGCCCTAGGTTTGCTGCTTTAAAAGCACCATCGGTGCAGCCTACAGGCCAGTCCTCCATTACCGAGACTGTCGTTACCGACCTCAGTTTCCCGTCACAATGGTGAGGCGGAATATCACGACCTGCAAGAAGATGACGGCAGCAAGGTACGCTGAACTAGAAACAGATATGCGTGCGAAGACCAGCGCTGGAAAGATGCACGCGGAGGTTTCGGACGACGAGGAGAGTGAATTGTCGGATACCGCCGACAGCGCGGCCGTCAAGCGCCGCGCCGCGTTCACGCTGGACTCCCCGGGTGCTCGAGCCATGTCACTAAAGGACAAGTTCGCCAGGCACCTAGTAGAGTACGCAAAGGAGGAGCAGGATCGACTCAGGAGCCAGGCGGAGAGGTCACGTGCAGCGAAGAAGCTTAAGTCGCTCGACGGTGCTCATAGAGAAGACAAAGAGGAGCTTGCCAAAGCGCCGCTGGAGGTGATCGTCATCTCCGATGACGAGGAATAGGGCGACAGATTGGGCTGCGTCATAGCTTCTCTGTGGATCCTATGTGGTCAATTCATTTTCATCTCGCGGTTGTGCTGCGGCCATTGTGGGGTCTTTGTGGATGAATAGCATATCCGTTGAATGGCAATTCTAGTATTTGTATTTACTTTTTTCTTATTGTCTCCAATCGTGGAATTATACTGCGTGAGGGTTTTTGTAACTGGATTGAAATGTCGTCCGTTTGGGGAGCGGGCCTTTCTATTGCTACACGTTGACGGGGTTAGCCGGCACGCCGCGCCAAGGCCTACTAGTTCGACACAGGATGGAACAACACATCTCTGTCTGGACAAATAGGCCGCCAGCTTCATTCGCTTCGTCCAAAATATATTAAGCTGGCGCTTGCACGTGACTCTTGACGCATTCCACGTGACGCCGCATCAGGTCTCGCCGGCTCCCTGGAGTCAACGTGGGGTTCCAGGTCAAGTGTTCAATCATTTTCGATCGGAGGGAGTACCTCTGGCCACAAAACGCATGGAGTCGACAGAATAGGTGACGTCCAAGGAACGCGCCCCGAACCCAAGAGGACAAGAAAATCACGGCGCACCGTTTGTACTCTCCTTCATGTCGTGGATAAAAAATTTGTTGTAAGTGACATTGCAGCCGCTTACCTCCAATAAACAAACTGTCATTATTTTCATCGTTACTTTACTAAAGAACTGTGTCCTAAAAGATTTCACTGTAAGTGACATTGCAGCCGCCTACCTCCAATAAACAAACTGTCATTATTTTCATCGTTACTTTATTAAAGAACTCTGTCCTAAAAGATTTCACAAATTCGCACACTCACCATTAAATGACGACTCTGGCTAGGCATTCCAGAACCAACCAGAAAGATGAACAAAGTAAACGGGCAAAGAACATCGGCGTGGTTCTGAACAGTGTTGGGAAAAAACGAACGCTTTCTCGAAATATTCGATGCCGACTCCAGGGAGCCGGCGGGAGAAAGCAGTGACGTGACGTCATTCTTCAGGAACATTAGGCGTAGGCCATTAATAAAAAAAACATTTGCACCCAACCATCGCCGCTCACCTCCCACCGGTCATTTTCTCTGAATTGCTGCTACCTCAACACCTACACTACCATGACCTCTAAGCCAAGCACAGGGCAAATCAGTAAAATCCGGGCAACGACGACAAAACACATGAAGAAAAAGATGGTACCTCACTGGTTTTCAAACCGTAGCACCTCCCACCGGTCATTCTTCAGGAACGTGACGTCATTCTTCTGGAACATTAGGCGTAGGCCATTAATAAAAAAAATATTGCACCCAACCATCGCCGCTCACCTCCCACCGGTCATTTTCTTCTGAATTGCTGCTACCTCAACACCTACACTACCATGACCTCTAAGCCAAGCACAGGGCGAATCAGTAAAATCCGGGCAACGACGACAAAACACATGAAGAAAAAGATGGTACCTCGCCGGTTTTCAAACCGTAGCGTGGGCACCCAAAATCTCCATCCCGCGACGAATGGCCTCACGAAGAAATGTGTGACAAGATCCATCAAAGCTGGGCTACAATTCTCGGTCGCCCGCATTGGGCGGTACCTCAAGGAGGGTCGCTATTCAAGACGCGTCGGCAGAGGGGCTCCCATTTACCTCGCCGCCGTCCTCGAGTACCTTTACTTAGAAGCACTGGAGCTCACCGGGAACACAGCCAGGGAAAATAAAAAGGAGCCGCCGAGCCTCCATCAGAAGAAGAGAAGGCAGGCTAGGAGGCCGGTCGTGCCCTCCTAGCTAGCTACTCCTGCGTTCCATATTAGTAGATGACTTTCTATATGTAGATATAGATGTATCTAACATCTACCAATAGAAAAGTCACCTACTAATGTGGATCGAAGGGAGTACGACTCTGGTTGCAATGACACCGCTGAATTAGCCATCTATTGATGGGAAGAAAAGAAAATGTTCGTGCAACCCTAATGGACAACGCCATATATATGCACGAGAGACATTGCCGATCGTCATGACAAATAAAAGGCCATCTCTCCACACCCCTCCGCATTAACCGGTCTCGCCGACTCCCTGGAGTCGGTTTTCTCGGAGGGTTCTCTGGACGGAGCAGGGGAGAAAGACCACGTGGGGCCCATCGCTGGTATTCCTTAATTAAAGAGGTGCACCAGGCCGGCCTACCTGTCAGAATTTTTATTGGGCCCACTCGTCAGGCCACAAATTAGGTGCCGCAGGCCCCCCAATAGTGAGGCAGGGTAACGGTCAAAGGAGGTTGACCCGATGGAAACGGTCGCTTGGCCATCCGCGAGCCTCAAAAGAGCGAAGTAGGGCAAAACTGATAAAAACTAAGAGAGTAGGGCACAACCGAGGAAAACTAAGCGAAGCAGGGCACGAAAATAATTGACGCTAAAGATATGGATCTTGCCCATCTACTGCATCACGATCAGTTTGTCGGCTTTATTCGCTCAGGCCGCCCTATTTGAACTCGGCTTGTGGCCGGACTCCTTTACTCTTTGATATGTTCAAGCAATGGAAGAAGCTTTGCTGACGAAATCATCCCGAGGATAATCATTACCCCGCGTCGAATGGTAGGTGACGCAGCCGCATTGGAGCAACGACCCTTTTTGGATTATCTTTGAAGCTGACAGCTTAAGATATCTTTCCAGAGCAACAGGGTGGGCTTGATGCAGAGAAATCCTTTGCACAGCGCTTCGAAACACGCGACGTGAAGGATTGAATTAGGGCCCAGGTCGTTAAGCTAGAGCTCACAAAACTGGAGCAGCTCGCGGAAGAGAGGCTAGCACGACAGCGAGAGGCCACAGTCAAGGATCAGCATGCAGGCGGACAAGTCCACGGCGGTTCCATCGCCGTCCGCCTCGTCCGTAAACACTAATCACGGGATTAGCGACATCCGCGTCCGTGAGTTGCTATGTTCGCTACTTCCAGCGGAAAGCCGTGGACAGTCCGCTCGCTGCATGCTACGACTAGCTGCTGAGGAAAACGGGATTTTGGTGCCACGCCGATCGTGTGAAACAGCGCGTGCGAGGATGGAGCAGGATGTAGCGCTAGCGGACAACGGACCTAGCAGGCTGGGCGGACGTGTCGGTGAGGTCCATTTAATTTGTACGGACTGTCCGTAAAGCCGTTAAGGCATTTGGAGCGGCGCAGATGAGGCGGACCAGCGGAATCCGCCTCCGCCTGCATCCTGAGTCAAGGAACATGGTGAATAGAACCATTTCACCACTTTCCGGATTGGGTCAAGTTTCATCACCCGGTGGCCGGCATCTCCACTCCGTACATGGTGGCAGTATGCCGGCTTCAATGTACGAGTTCAAGGTGAGCTCCTATATAGTCGATCCGCTCCAGTTATAGCATGCCCGCTTGCTAGATTTCTCTTCGCCAACTTTCTTTAGATCCATGGGGTTGGGATGAGGAAGATGAAGCTGGAGGAGATAGGGGCGAAAATGGATGGCTTAAGATTTACCTTGTGCCGTTACCTGGGTATAGGAAACGTCGGTATGTGTAGTAATTATTTGTGTTCTCTCGGAAGAATTATGGACGAAATCGGGGTGTGATGATGCTCTTGGTTCCTTCCCAAGGCGCGCCCGGCGAGGGTCTGCGTATAATCCTATTAGTCGGATGCGTGTATTCTCATGCCGGCACACCAGTGTGACAGTGGTTTAAAGACAGCCAAAATATACATTTGATCGATAGGAGCCGTGCCGAGAGTTTGCACCGTTTCGTCCTGACGTGTCACGTACACTCTTCTGGTGAACCCTTTCCGCTCGCATCGGCATTGCCGGAGACAGCTTCGACTCGCATATGGGAATTGATGACCCACAAGTATATGGGATCTATCATAGTACTTTAGATAAATAAGAGTGTCGAACCAAACGAGGAGCAGAAGGTGTTGGCGTGTGGTTTCATGCAAGGTTTCACTGCAAATACTAACAGACAAGTTTTTATGGATTTTATAATAGCAAGTAAATAAAGTGTGAGTAAATAAAAGAGAGCAATAATAATTGCAGCAAGTGGCCCAATCCTTTTTAGCACAAAGGACAAGCCGGTGGTGTTACTTATGATGGCAAAAATGTTCTTGAGGACACACGGGAATTTTGTCTAGTCACTTTCGCTTCATACCGCTGATTAATCTTCAATGTTTTGATAAGTGTTGTGTGGGTGAACCTATACTAATGCACCGCCCTTACTTGGACCAGTACACACTTGTGATTAAACGTTCTTACAAGCATCCGCAAATAAAGAAAGTATTTAAGAATTAACTAAACACAACCTTAAACTCTGAGATCCTACACTCCCTTGTGCAACAGCTTACCGATGGGGGGTTTAGGTTTCTGTCGCTCTGGCAACCCCACAATAAGTAAACAAAATACACAATGCATTCTCCTAGGCCCATAAAGGTGAACTATCATGTAGTCGACGTTCACACAACACCACTAGAAGAATAACACCACAACTTAAATATCAAACTATTAAATACTACTCAACATAATTCCACTACTAGCAACAAGACTTCTCCCATGTCCTCAAGAACTAAACGAACTACTCATGAGACATCATTTGGAACATGATCAGAGGTGATAAAGTGATGAACAACAATCTGGACATAAAAGTAATTCCCCGATAAAACTCAATAGCATCAACTACAACAAGTAATCAACACCGGAAAAGTAATCCCAATAAACTACACAAGGAGGAACCCTAGATGTCTCAGCGGAACGAAGTGGAGCGGCGGTGATGATGGTGCTGGCGGTGAAGATGGTGTGGATGATGTTCCCGATGAAGCCCGTGGCGATGACGATGACGATGGCGATGATTTCCCCCCTCCGGGAAGGAATTTCCCTGACAGATTTCTCCCTACCGGAGAGCTTTTCTCTCTCTGTGGTTTCTGTCGTCGAGGCGGCGGAATATTTCTTTGAAGTGTCCCCCGTGATTTTTAGGTCAGAGGGGTCATGTATGCATGGGGTAGCTTTGGCAACTAGATTATATGCACAGTATTTGATGATTTGATGATAGCTAAGCATAGCCTGATCAACTATATGTCAAGCCAATTTGTAATTGTATTTGTATCAGCATAATCTGGTTAATATAGGACTCCTCTCGGTAAAACTTGATTATACTGTTAACTTCTTAACTGTTAACCAAAGTTTAATTAGCTGTATAGGCATCAATAAACCATATAGACAGTACCACTTTTTTTGTTTGATGGAGGACGGAGAGAGAGGGGGTAATTATGGAAAATCCCTTATACAATGGGGATGTTACACATTGACACGACCTATTTGGGCCATTTTTTTGATTTCCGTGACTCATGACATGCACAGTGGCTGGTACTGGCTTGGCTCGAGAGCAAAGAACTAATTTGATTCCTTTGAATTTGATGGAGAAGTGATGTTGTTAATTGAGAAAATACAAACAAGTGGCAAGCTTGAATTCTCAGTACAAAAGGAAATGATAAGTTTTTCGTTGTCCTCATTGTTATGTCATGTTGGCTTTTATATTTCAGATGTTTTACTTCAAAATTTATAGTTTAACTGCACACTAGCTGATCATATCACTACCACTAGTTGCTACTATATGCTACCCTATAAAGGAATTGCTTCATATAGACGGTTTTTAAGACATTGTTAATTTGCAATAGCCTGTAAAGCAATAACACAAAGAATAGAAATATTATGAAATTATATGTGTCCCCGTGAGAAGTGAATTTAATGGTTAACAGTCGTATTACCTTCACTGTCAAGAGTTGATAAGCACGAGTAAGTTCACATTTGAACTAGTAATTTATTTATTATTGTTTTGCACTACTAATCATAAGAGGAAATTGCATCCGCTGATGTGCTCTTCAAAGCAGCCATAGATTGCCATATATACTTCTGGTGGTAATTTACACGGAACTGTCATGTTTATGCTTGAAGTATATGTGGATTTCCCAACCTTCTTCATCAGTTCCGATTTTTTGTTCTACTGGTTGATGCATGAAACTTAATGGTATCAAAGCAGATGTTTTGGGTTCAAGCTCCGCTTTCGCAGTTTGGAGAAAAAATTGCTTGTCCTCTCTCTGTCCACGTTTATTCCTTATCGAGCCACACATGAGAGGGGTTGTTAGAGTATATGCGGATTGCCCAATCGTCTCCATCAGTTCGGAATTTTGGTTCGACTGGTTGGTGCATGTAACTTAATACCTGCCGGTTTGGTCAAACTGTCCAGGATGATAAATCAGATTCTGAATGATTTTTGGACCAGTCTAGAGAGTTAATCTGATTTTCTCGCTGTTAGGCTGATTTCCTATTCGGCTATTCGTGCCGAAGATAGAAATTTCTTGGAAGTTCCAACTGATTGAAAGTACCTTGGGTAAATTTGGGAAACTGCCTGACAACCGACTGGTTTCAAACATCCAGTAGATAGCATGCTTCTGATCTTACTAACTCTGCTAGGTTTAATAAATGAGATAGGTTAGTGGGAGGCTAGGAGGCCGGTCGTGCCCTCCTAGCTAGCTACTCCTGCGTTCCATATTAGTAGATGACTTTCTATATGTAGATATAGATGTATCTAACATCTACCAATAGAAAAGTCACCTACTAATGTGGATCGAAGGGAGTACGACTCTGGTTGCAATGACACCGCTGAATTAGCCATCTATTGATGGGAAGAAAAGAAAATGTTCGTGCAACCCTAATGGACAACGCCATATATATGCACGAGAGACATTGCCGATCGTCATGACAAATAAAAGGCCATCTCTCCACACCCCTCCGCATTAACCGGTCTCGCCGACTCCCTGGAGTCGGTTTTCTCGGAGGGTTCTCTGGACGGAGCAGGGGAGAAAGACCACGTGGGGCCCATCGCTGGTATTCCTTAATTAAAGAGGTGCACCAGGCCAGGCCTACCTGTCAGAATTTTTATTGGGCCCACTCGTCAGGCCACAAATTAGGTGCCGCAGGCCCCCCAATAGTGAGGCAGGGTAACGGTCAAAGGAGCTTGACCCGATGGAAACGGTCGCTTGGCCATCCGCGAGCCTCAAAAGAGCGAAGTAGGGCAAAACTGATAAAAACTAAGAGAGTAGGGCACAACCGAGGAAAACTAAGCGAAGCAGGGCACGAAAATAATTGACGCTAAAGATATGGATCTTGCCCATCTACTGCATCACGATCAGTTTGTCGGCTTTATTCGCTCAGGCCGCCCTATTTGAACTCGGCTTGTGGCCGGACTCCTTTACTCTTTGATATGTTCAAGCAATGGAAGAAGCTTTGCTGACGAAATCATCCCGAGGATAATCATTACCCCGCGTCGAATGGTAGGTGACGCAGCCGCATTGGAGCAACGACCCCTTTTTGGATTATCTTTGAAGCTGACAGCTTAAGATATCTTTCCAGAGCAACAGGGTGGGCTTGATGCAGAGAAATCCTTTGCACAGCGCTTCGAAACACGCGACGTGAAGGATTGAATTAGGGCCCAGGTCGTTAAGCTAGAGCTCACAAAACTGGAGCAGCTCGCGGAAGAGAGGCTAGCACGACAGCGAGAGGCCACAGTCAAGGATCAGCATGCAGGCGGACAAGTCCACGGCGGTTCCATCGCCGTCCGCCTCGTCCGTAAACACTAATCACGGGATTAGCGACATCCGCGTCCGTGAGTTGCTATGTTCGCTACTTCCAGCGGAAAGCCGTGGACAGTCCGCTCGCTGCATGCTACGACTAGCTGCTGAGGAAAACGGGATTTTGGTGCCACGCCGATCGTGTGAAACAGCGCGTGCGAGGATGGAGCAGGATGTAGCGCTAGCGGACAACGGACCTAGCAGGCTGGGCGGACGTGTCGGTGAGGTCCATTTAATTTGTACGGACTGTCCGTAAAGCCGTTAAGGCATTTGGAGCGGCGCAGATGAGGCGGACCAGCGGAATCCGCCTCCGCCTGCATCCTGAGTCAAGGAACATGGTGAATAGAACCATTTCACCACTTTCCGGATTGGGTCAAGTTTCATCACCCGGTGGCCGGCATCTCCACTCCGTACATGGTGGCAGTATGCCGGCTTCAATGTACGAGTTCAAGGTGAGCTCCTATATAGTCGATCCGCTCCAGTTATAGCATGCCCGCTTGCTAGATTTCTCTTCGCCAACTTTCTTTAGATCCATGGGGTTGGGATGAGGAAGATGAAGCTGGAGGAGATAGGGGCGAAAATGGATGGCTTAAGATTTACCTTGTGCCGTTACCTGGGTATAGGAAACGTCGGTATGTGTAGTAATTATTTGTGTTCTCTCGGAAGAATTATGGACGAAATCGGGGTGTGATGATGCTCTTGGTTCCTTCCCAAGGCGCGCCCGGCGAGGGTCTGCGTATAATCCTATTAGTCGGATGCGTGTATTCTCATGCCGGCACACCAGTGTGACAGTGGTTTAAAGACAGCCAAAATATACATTTGATCGATAGGAGCCGTGCCGAGAGTTTGCACCGTTTCGTCCTGACGTGTCACGTACACTCTTCTGGTGAACCCTTTCCGCTCGCATCGGCATTGCCGGAGACAGCTTCGACTCGCATATGGGAATTGATGACCCACAAGTATATGGGATCTATCATAGTACTTTAGATAAATAAGAGTGTCGAACCAAACGAGGAGCAGAAGGTGTTGGCGTGTGGTTTCATGCAAGGTTTCACTGCAAATACTAACAGACAAGTTTTTATGGATTTTATAATAGCAAGTAAATAAAGTGTGAGTAAATAAAAGAGAGCAATAATAATTGCAGCAAGTGGCCCAATCCTTTTTAGCACAAAGGACAAGCCGGTGGTGTTACTTATGATGGCAAAAATGTTCTTGAGGACACACGGGAATTTTGTCTAGTCACTTTCGCTTCATACCGCTGATTAATCTTCAATGTTTTGATAAGTGTTGTGTGGGTGAACCTATACTAATGCACCGCCCTTACTTGGACCAGTACACACTTGTGATTAAACGTTCTTACAAGCATCCGCAAATAAAGAAAGTATTTAAGAATTAACTAAACACAACCTTAAACTCTGAGATCCTACACTCCCTTGTGCAACAGCTTACCGATGGGGGGTTTAGGTTTCTGTCGCTCTGGCAACCCCACAATAAGTAAACAAAATACACAATGCATTCTCCTAGGCCCATAAAGGTGAACTATCATGTAGTCGACGTTCACACAACACCACTAGAAGAATAACACCACAACTTAAATATCAAACTATTAAATACTACTCAACATAATTCCACTACTAGCAACAAGACTTCTCCCATGTCCTCAAGAACTAAACGAACTACTCATGAGACATCATTTGGAACATGATCAGAGGTGATAAAGTGATGAACAACAATCTGGACATAAAAGTAATTCCCCGATAAAACTCAATAGCATCAACTACAACAAGTAATCAACACCGGAAAAGTAATCCCAATAAACTACACAAGGAGGAACCTAGATGTCTCAGCGGAACGAAGTGGAGCGGCGGTGATGATGGTGCTGGCGGTGAAGATGGTGTGGATGATGTTCCCGATGAAGCCCGTGGCGATGACGATGACGATGGCGATGATTTCCCCCCTCCGGGAAGGAATTTCCCTGACAGATTTCTCCCTACCGGAGAGCTTTTCTCTCTCTGTGGTTTCTGTCGTCGAGGCGGCGGAATATTTCTTTGAAGTGTCCCCCGTGATTTTTAGGTCAGAGGGGTCATATAGGCGAAAGGGGGAGCCGGAGGAGTCACAAGGCCGACAGGTGGGCCCCAAGCACGGTCCAGGGGTTGACCGCGCCTAGGTGGCGTCTGGCCACCCTGTGGCCCCCCCTCTGGTCCATCTTCTGGCTCCGTCCATCTTCTGACGAAATATTAACCTCTGAATTTTCTCGGAATGTTTGGAGTTGCAGAAGTATAGTATCTTGACGGTGCTTTTTCCAGCTGATTCCAGGCTCCGAAAGTTAAATCCATAATAATCGTCAAACATGCAAAATAAGATAAAATAACATAAGTATTACATTCTAATATGAAATATATCAATGAATAACAGTAAATTATGATACAAAATAGTGATGCAAAATGGACGTATCAACTCCCCCAAGCTTAGACTCCGCTTGTCCTCAAGTGAATACCAAGCTCGATAAACATGACCACAGGTTTATAGAGTGAGGTGTCGATAATAAATAATACGAACATGAAGCATCACTTAATTAACAAGCACTCATGCATTTCACATAGCAACATTTCTTATGAAACTTATCTTGAAACAAATGAAGATAGACATATATGTTAAGGTGAATCAAGAAAAGCTTACTTGAGTTGTGGCAACTGTAACACCCCGACCCACCCCCGGGCCGGGCCTGTCACCCCTGGTAGCTCTATAGAATCTCTAGACTGGCCCCACAGATCAACACTGGTCTTTTCTACGCACTTTGTCCTCACTCGTGCGCACCCGGTAATGACTTCCCGGTCGGTCACCCATCCTTGGATTACTCCGGGCCAAGCACGCTTAACCTCGGAGTTCTTTACAGATGAGCTCCCGGAAAAAAAGTTGCAACTTATTGATATGAGTATCCTATCAATCCTATTGAGCCCTGAGCCAGGATCTCACAGCAACCACGTTCTTGGTCAGAGAATAATAAGCATTTCAAACTATCTTTCTAGAGGAATCTTTATATAAGAGCTATTATTCAGCAAATGTCACATGTTTAGTTAACAAAAAATCCTTACCATACGTTGCGAACCTCTAGAGTTGTGTACCTGCAATTTAGAGTTGGAATGCCAACAAAAGGAAAAATACAACTACAATGAAACATAATCAAGCAAATTGCTACTTTATAATTGATTGTATCTCAACAACACTAAATGCTTGCTTCTGGAGAATAAGAGGGATAGGTAGACTGACTCAACATAAAAGTAAAAGATAGGACCTTCGCAGAGGGAAGTAGAGATTAAATCATGTGCTAGAGCTTTTTGAGTTTTGTAAACAAGAATGAAAATTGTTTTAAAGAGGTGGTTGTCTACGTTAACGAATGGTAGTAGAGTCCTTAATATCTTCCATACCAAATAAGTTTTAAGAGCGGTTCTGAGATATCATAATTTTGTATTATATATATTTTGACACTCCTCCCCACCTATTGCTTACACAAGCCATGGCTAACCGAATTCTCCAGTGCCTTCCATCAATCACATATCCATGGAGGAGTGTCTATTTTTTGTATTCTGATATTGGACTAACCAGCAATGTGCAAATTGTTGACGAGCAGGTGAAGCATGCAAGTCATGATAAACATTATTTGGTATGGAAGATAATAAAACCAACTACTACTTCCTCATGAGCTAAAAACAATGACACAAATATCGTGTATTTTGAATATTTAAAGGTAGCACATGACTAATTTACTTTTTTTGAGAATTAGGAACTTCATTAATCAAATGATCGAATTACAATCCTTAAGCAGGATCTGATCTAAGAAGGGTGGTTTATAATTGACCCACAAACACCTTCTTCTAGAGCTACTACCCTTCTTAGCACAAGCATGAGCGGCTTCATTGGCAAGCCGAACCACAAAGCTAAAGTTAATACTATTAATGAGCCCACTAAGCTCCTTAATCTCATGGAAATAGCCGGCGATCTCAGACCTACCGCCTCCCGGATCCTCTAGAAACTTAATAACTTCGCTGGCGCATGACTAATTTACTTGGAATGGCAGCGGAATGCCACATATAGGAAGTTATGGTGGACACTTTGGAAGGTTTTGGCTCTAGGTTTTTGGATGCACGAGAAGCATTCCCTCTCAGTACAAGGCTTTTAGGCTAGCAAGGCTTTTAGAAAACACAAGAGTTGAGAGATACAAGCAAATATAAAGAGCAATAAGATAGATCATGCATTGTAACTTGTCTTCCTAGTTGATTATCAAATTCTCAAATTGCAAGAACACAACGCTAGAGAGCTAACAAGCATGAAAAGATATCTTGGACAACTATTTTGCATGTAAATATTTCTTCTCTACTTTAAGCATCAAGGTGTTGATACTATGACAAATACTAAAGTTGCCAAACTCAAATAGATTTACTTTCTACACCCAATGTAAGCCAACACTTCAGTCAAGATCAGCCCATAATAGAAATTGCAATGCTAAAATAAAAGGTGTGGAGAAATAAGCAAACACTTCTCATTAATATTCCATCACGGACAAACTCACACCAACGGATACAATGATAACACACTAGAAAGGAACGATACTTCCACATTGCAAACTATTTCATATGATAACTTCTCTACTCATGATATGACACTCTACTAAAAATATAAAAGATAAAATATAATGATGGTGATACCGAGGCACTCCCCCAAGCTTGGAACAAGCTAAGGGAGTACCATTACCCATGACGAATTACTCGTAAGGTGGTGCATGAATTCCCTCAATGAACTTCTCAATAGTTTCCTTCAGATCATCTATCTTGTAACCAAGATTACGGATCATCTCAGTATTGCTTTCAATGCGGCTCATGATCTTATCCACAGGTGAGTCCCAATTTTTAGACGCACCCCCCCCACTTCTCTTCAAATTCTGGTCCAAAGCTTCCTTTTCCTGCACTATCAGAACGATCAATATCCCAAAAAGTAGGCAATTTTGACTTGGGTGTATTATGGAGTTGGTGTCTATGTAGTAAATTGTGGAAGGGGTTTTCAAATTGTGGGGGAAAAGTCCTCTCAGCTATATCTCCTCGGGGAACCTTACCACCTGTCTGCATCCTTGCACTCTTCTTGAAAGGGTTTGCCATCACCTTAATGCTTGCGACGGTTGCACGAGGATATGAGCGAGGATCTTCTTCTACCTCATCCTCCTGACCTTCAGGGACCTCCATGGCTTCTTCCTCTTCTTGCTTGATGTTCTGGAGGTCACCTTTCAGCTCCTCATTTCCCTCCTTGTTGCCTCCGTGAAAAGACATCACGATCTAGGGCTCAAGAATCCTGGCAGAAACGGCTCAAAAACGAAAACGTCGAAAACACGAGATACGGACCGTGAGAGATCCGGGTAAATATATAGCCAAAAAATTCTGAATAAAAGAAAGACGACAAGACAAGGTGGAGTCAGAGACGAGCTCCAGGGCACCAGGTGTGCCACCTGGGCGCCCTGGTCTCCGACTTCGTCTCTTCTTTGGTTCTAAATTTATGATATTTCGTAAAAAGGACGAATATAATTTTTCTGGAAATTTCCGAGGAAGTTTACTTACTAGATTTGATACCTATTCCAATTCTGATTCTGGATCCTTCCGGTATTTATGTTTGATGAATTCTTCCGGAGTCACAACTTGTATTATATCAATGTCTTTTCCAAGAGGGTCGCCAGAAATATAATGCTTGAGTCTTTAACCATTAACCACTTGTGGTTTATCTCCATCCAATGAAATAATTTTGATAGCACCGGAACGATAAACTTCTTCAATAATAAAAGGACCTTCCCATTTTGATAGGAGTTTTCCTGCAAAAAATCTGAGACAAGACCTATACAACAATGCCTTATCTCCAACATTAAATTCTCTTTTCAAAATACTTTTATCATGCCACTTCTTAACTTTTTCTTTAAACAACTTGGCATTTTCATAAGCTTCACTCCTCCATTCATCTAGAGAACTCATTTCAAGCAATCTTTTCTCACCGGCAAGTTTAAAATCATCATTAAGTTCTTTAGTTGCTGTCGCAGCAGTGGAACATGGGGTTCCCCTGATGCTGCCAAAGTGGGTCCACCACTTGGGCCCACTGAGAAGATGGACGAGGCAAGGAGTCAAGATCGGCAGATGGGTCAGCCCATCTGCCCCAAGGAAACCCGACAAGTTCGACATCGACACGCTGCGGCTAAGGACCAGGCGACTGAAAGGATCGTATGACACCTAGAGGGGGGGGGTGAATAGGTGCTACTTCAATTTTAGTACTTTTTCAAATTAGGCTTGACACAAAAGGTAAATTCTCTAGATATGCAACTATGGTGAATTTACCTATATGACAAGCTAGCAACTAAGCAAGGTACACTAAGTAAAGACGGTAAACAAGGATAGAAGTAACCGAAAGTGAAAGCACGCGGAGACACGGATGTAATCCCGAGTTCCTCCTTTTTAGGGGAGTACGTCTCGTTGGAGAGGTGTGAGCTACCACAAAGGTCAAAACTCAACCGCCACAAAGGCGGGTGCACCCTCTTCTCCGATGAACCGCACCACAAAGGTTTGGTTCACCTTCCACTATCGGAATCCTTCAAGGCGGAATCCGGAGCCCTTACAACAACGATCCGGGGCACAACCCACAAGAGGATTGGGGGCTCCCGAACAGCTACAAATCTGTCACAAAGACAATCAAGTGAGTACAATATGAGGCTAGGTTTTCCCAATGGAAATCCTAGCAAAGGGTCCCTCAAGTGAATGAGGGGGAAATGAAGAACGGCTTGGTGAAGATGTAGATCCGGGCTTCTCCTTCAATCCTCCAAGTATCAACGAGTTTGGGTGGAGGGATTGGGAGATCTATCAAATCTTGAGCTTGCAATCAATGGTGTTCTTCAATGTGTTCAAGCTACTTGTCTCAAGGTAGGTGGAGGGCTATTTAAAGCCCCTCCAATAAGTGGCCGTTTGAGGATGCAGAGTGGCCGGCTGGGGAGCCGGTTTGGCCGGCCTGGAGGCCGGCCTGGCGAGCTGAGGCCAGATCCAGAGGAGCCGGCATGGGGGCCGGACTGGCCGGCCTGGGAGCCGGCACCCCAGCAGAGCCAACCGGCCAGGGGCCCGGACTGGTCCGGCCTGGGAACCGGCTACCCAGCCGAGCCGGCCGGCCTGGAGCCCGGCCTGGCCGGCCTGGGAACCGGCCACCCAGGGCACGCGCCTCTTTTCCGATATCCCGAACTTTCTTTCTTCTTTTTGAATATGGAGAGATACCGGACAATTCTGAAATCACTTAGCAACATATTAAACTTTCACGGTGTTGTTATCTAACACACAAAACATAGAGGGGATAATAAATGTCCTTTCAATCTCCCCCTTTTTGGTGTTAGATGACAACACACGGATTTGCAATTGAGACCACACTATATCATGTTTAGACGAAGAAATGGCTCCCCCTACATGTGTGCATATATTTTGTTTGCCTTGGAATGCAAATGCACATATAAGGGGGGACACATTCCCAACAAGATAAACAACAAGATATAGAAACAACATAGTCGCACATCCATAGACATATCCAACAAAGTTGAGATTTGGAGAAGATCATACCTTGTACCAATAGATGTAGATAGTTTAATATCAATGCACAATATCCTAAAATCTCAACCATAGATAAATCCGAATACCGAAATCCATAGATTCATACAATAATTTATCCATCTCATACAATAGTGATCGCAAAGTTCCACAACATAACCACATAAGGTTCCATGAACATAAAGGTTCCACGAGCACAAACCACATAAAGTTCAACTAAAACAAATGCGATGAAAGACAACGAAAATGCAAATAGAAACCATGCATGAATGCAAATCCCCTCGGATATCTCTCCCCCTTTGGCATCAAGACACCAAAAAGGAAGAAAGACACGAGAGAGCCCATGTATCACTCATCGGGAAACTCCTCCTCATCACCATGAGCAGCTCCACTTCCACCACCAAACGCTTGACCGGAGCTAGATTCACCTTGGGAGCCCGGACAATAGGGAGCAAGAGAGGAAGCATCATCACCGAACCAATAGGTGTTCTTGGACATGTAAGTGTTCTCCGAGACCTCGGCTGAAGTTGAATGAGAAGGCTCGGGGAAGTCAAGTTTCTTCATAATTGCTCTTTGATTACGATTATAAGACTTTTGCTTGCGATATGCCTTGAAATCCTTGACTTGCTTATCCACAAAAAAGCAATTCATCTTCTTGAAAGCATCTACAATGCCGTGCTTCTTGGGGGGCTCAACATGAGCTTCAGGGGCTGCAGCTCTAGCACGCTTCTCTTGAGAAGGAATGACCGCATCGGAGGACGAGCGGGTAAGGAATGAAGAGTAGGTGTGTACAAAGTAGGGACATAGGCATTGAGCGCGACTTGATCCAACTTCCTCTCAAAGAGCTTCTGAAGATAGGGACCATAGATGGGAACCCTTTTGTCAAGTACCACGGTGTGCATCTCTTCCCACATATAGTCAAGAACATCAATTTTCTTCTTCCTCCAAAAGGTGGGCAAAATGTGATGAAGGAGATTAATCATATATGCACGAGCCTCAGTCTTCTCCCCAAACTTGACAGCGATAGTGTTCCGGAGAATAGCATAAGTGGTTTGCCAAAATGGAGTCATATGAGTGCACTTGGGGACCTTTCCAACAAGGCCCAACCCGGGAGGATAGCAATGATGGATCGCGGGATCGGCTTTCATGATGGTTTGTGAGTGAATACGAACATAAGCCATGGGGCAATGAGGGAGCTCCTCGATGCCAAAGAGAGCACCAAATTCAGCAAGGGAGGCTTCACACTTGATACCGGCACTCATCCAAGTCATAGTCCTTGGTTCTTCCCTTGAGAAATAAACTGTGGCATAGAATTCTTGAAGCAAATCGGGAGAATAAGGTGTACCCACTCCCATGAGATTAGAAATGCCATGAAAGTCCATAACCTCCATCACCTCCGGCCAAATATCACTTGCACTATCCACATTGAAGCAAAACGTGGAGACATGAGAGTTCCTCATGGGTTCTATGATTTGATCAAACATTTGGAGATGCATCTTGCAATAAAAACGGCTATCCTCCGGGCAAGTGGAGTGGGGAAAAGCATATGGATTGAACTCCAACCGATCATGCTCAAACTCATCACTAGGCACTTTGATCCAAGATGAACGTACCGGTTCCGCTGGATTGGAAGGGGAAGGCCCCTTTTTCTTGCCCGCTTTCTTGATCTTCTTGGAGTTGGTGTTGAGAGCACGGTACCTGGAGGAAAGGGGGGTGGAGTCCTCAAGATCCTCAAGTCCATCAAACGTTGAATCATCAGCCATTGCCACGAACTCGGAGCTTCACCAAGAAATCCCCACACACACCAACAATGGAGGAGAGCTCCCCCAAATCTTCACCAAAGGATGAATCTTGTGGATGGAAAGGAAGATCTGGAGGGGATCTTTCAGATCTGAGGCAGGGGAGGGTGTGGGGGTGGCTCTAATGGAGGGGGGGCGGTGGAGGAGCACGGGAGGAGCAGCCATGGGGGAGCACGGGCTGAGGGAGGTTGAAGAAGGAGGGAAAAACCGTTCGGGACTCCCTTTTAGATCGAATCCACTTGTTCTGCCTGCCCGGCACGGGGGCCGGTTGAGCCGGCCAGGGAGCCGGGCTGCAACCCGAGGCGCCCGGCACGGGAGCCGGTTCGAGCCGGGCAGGGAACCGGGCTAGCACCCGAGGCGCCCGGCACAGCAGCCGGCTGGTCCGGCCTGAGAGCCGGCTAGGCAGAATTCCTCACCACTTCTTTTCTTCATGAAAACCTTGGCACAAACACGAAACTCTTCTCCTCTTGAAAACCTTTGAATCAAACACAACTTTGATGACTGCTGGACTGCTTTGGATAACCATCTTCAAGAATAACCATGGAGCAATTGAGAGTGACACGGGGGATGCAAACATGAAGAAATCTTCACACTTCCAATGGATAAAACAAAAATCCCAAATAGCAACATTGGAAGTGATTAGATGTGAAAACAACAATATGCAATGAACACTCGAACAAGACTCAACTCTTCAAAAGAAGAGGGCGGTGGCCTAGGCCACCATGTATGAGTGTATGTGGTGTGACACCGCGAAGATATATCTTGGGTTCACCGCCACTACTCGTCATTTAAGCTCACAATTCATAGAACGAAAATAGAGACAAATGAGTTCTTACTATCGGCATAATGGGGGGAGGGATAGTCCAATGGATTAGGACCGCACTCCCCCTATGTCCATGCCTACACCTAAACCAAACATATAGCTAAGAATAGGTGTGTATGCAAGATAGTCAAGCGACGCTCCCCGAATCTACGATATTTAGCTCATGCCTCAAATAAGTGAACCTTGCTTCATCAAGTGGCTTCGTGAACATATCGGCAAGTTGGATCTTCGTGGGAATATAGCCAAGCTCAATGTCACCCCGGTTGATGTGATCACGAATGAAGTGATAACGAATCTCAATATGCTTCGTTCTTGAGTGCTCCACCGGGTTGTGTCCAATCTTGATAGCACTTTCATTGTCACACAAAAGAGGCACTTTGTCACAATGGACACCGTATTCCTTTAAAGTTTGCCTCATCCATAACAATTGAGTGCAACAACTAGCGGCCGCCACATACTCGGCTTCGGTGGTGGAGAGAGATATACAATTTTGCTTCTTAGAAGACCAACTCACCAAGGACCTACCAAGGAATTGGCATGCCCCGGAAGTTGATTTCCTATCATCCTTGCAACCGGCCCAATCCGAATCCGTGTAACCGGCAAGAGAGAAGTTGAGCCTTTAGGATACCACAAACCAAACCTTGGGGTATGAACCAAATATCGAAAGATTCGAAGAACCGCCGTTTGGTGGCTTTCTTTGGGAGCCGCTTGGTACCTTGCACACACTCCTACACTCAACACAATATCGGGTCTAGATGCACAAAGATAAAGCAAAGAACCAATCATAGAGCGATAGAGCTTTTGATCAACATCCTTATCTTTACCCTTTGGATTAAGTTCAAGATGACACTTGGTGTCCATAGGAAACTTCTTCTCTTTAGCATTTTGCATCTTGAACCTCTTGAGCATGTCTTGGATATATTTGGCTTGAGAGATGAAGGTCCCTCCACTCAATTGCTTGATCTCAAAACCAAGGAAGTACTTCAACTCTCCCATCATGGACATCTCGAACCTATCGGTCATAAGCTTTGAAAATTCATCATTAAAAGCTTTGTTAGACGAGCCAAATATGATATCATCAACATAAAGTTGGCATATGAAAAGCTCCCCTTTAACCCTCTTGGTAAAAAGAGTGGGATCGATTTGCCCCACTTCAAAGCCACGGTCTACCAATAGCTCTCTTAGGTGCTCATACCAAGCACGAGGTGCTTGTTTGAGACCATAGAGCGCCTTATCAAGTTTGTAGACATGGTTAGGGAAGTGTGGGTCCTCAAATCCCGGAGGTTGCTTAACATATACCAACTCCTTTAAAGGACCATTAAGAAAGGCACTTTTCACATCCATTTGTTGCAACTTGAAATTATGATGTGATGCATATGCAAGAAGGATACGGATGGACTCAAGGCGAGCCACGGGAGCATAGGTCTCTCCAAAATCAATGCCTTCAACTTGAGAGTACCCTTGAGCTACCAATCTTGCCTTGTTCCTCACAACCATTCCATGCTCATCTTGCTTGTTCTTGAATATCCACTTGGTGCCTATAACATTGAGGCAATCTTTTGGCTTCTCCACTAGATTCCACACTTTGTTGCGCTTGAAGTTGTTGAGCTCTTCATGCATGGCTTCCAACCAATCCGGATCTTCAAGAGCTTCAAAGACTTTCTTTGGTTCCACCATAGAGATGTGGGCTTGATGTTCATTGAAGTTTGCCAATTGTTTTCTTGTGGTAACCTTGTTCTTAGCATCACAAAGGATATTATCTAGATGAATACTCTTTCTTCTCCAATCCTTTTTGACTCTTGCTATACGACGGGTTTCGATATCCTCATTGATGCGAGGAATTATCGCTTGATCATCTTGATCATTTGAGTCCCCGTCTTGACCGGAATGTTGACCTTGATCATCTTGAAGCACATCTTCAACAAATGAAGGAGAGGGTTGATCTTGGTCATGACCTTGGCTAGCATCAACAATAGGAGAACTTGATTCTTGCATAGCAACATGGTCAACATGAGGAGGGTCTTGAACTTGTTCTTGGGAAGGTGCATCATTTGCTTCCATGATAGGCGCCGTTTCAACTTGTGATGAAGAGGCCTCCACTTGAATGGAGCTTGGACTTGCTTGAGGAGACTCGTAATGAATCTCAACGGGGCGATGGAAACCAATGCCCATTCTTCTTATAGCATCTTGAGGCTCTTCATTATCTACATCACAAACATGAAATTGCGCCACTTGGGAGCCGTCATTCTCATCGAACCTCACATCACAAGATTCTATGACTTTCCCAACGGTCTTGTCATAGACTCTATAGGTGTGAGATTCGGCACCGTACCCAACAAAAACACCCTCTAAAGCTTTAGATTCAAATTTAGACAAACGAACACTTTTGTTCTTATAGAAACACTTACAACCAAATACTCGGTAGTAGGAGACATTGGGCTTGTTGCCGGTGAGCATCTCATAAGATGTAAACTTCTTGCCAACACGAAAGAATAACCGGTTAGATGAGTGACACGCCGTGGAGATGGCCTCGGCCCATAAGAATAGTGGAGACTTAAACTCCGCCAACATAGACCTTGCCATATCCATGAGAGTCCGGTTCTTCCTTTCGGCTACACCATTTTGTTGAGGGGTATATGCAGCGGAATATTGATGACGAATCCCCTCTTCACTAAGAAACTCATTTAAGGTGTAGTTCTTGAACTCGGAGCCATTATCACTCCTAATGACCAAAATGGGGACATTGTATTGGCGTTGAACAATATTGGAAAAGTCGATGACGGCTTGTTGGGTCTCATCCTTCGTCTTGAAGAAATAAACCCAAGTAAATCTTGAATAGTCATCAACAATCACCAAACAATATTTCTTCCCACCAAGACTAGGTTGAGGCACGGCACCAAAGAGATCAACATGAAGAAGTTCCAATATCCTCTTTGATGAAATGATGGTCTTGCTTGGATGGGGAGAATCATGCATCTTTCCTTCAACACAAGCCCTACAAAGACGGTCTCTAGAAAAAGAAACATTGTCTTTTAGTCCAAGAATGTGGCCACCCTTGTGAAGACTTTGCAAAGTTCTCATGTTGACATGGGACAAGCGGCGATGCCACAACCATCCCACGTCGGCCTTTCCGAATAGGCATATTGCTTGAGTGTTGGTAGACCCCGAAAAGTCCACCACGAACAACTCATTTTCAACATACCCAACGAACATGACCTTTAGAGTCTTGCTCCTCAAGAGTACCACCATATCAATAGTAAAATGGACATCAAAATTCATCTTATTAAGAGCACGAACGGACATAAGATTGTAACCGAGGGACTCGACAAGCATGACATTTACAAGGGTGATATCCTTTGCAACTACCACCTTGCCGAGACCCGTTACCTCCGCTTTTGATTTATCACCATAGGAGACGGATGCTTGATTTATATTTGGTCCCAACTCCGTCATGATCTCTTTGCTTCCGGTCATATGACTAGTGCATCCACTATCAACCACCCATTTAGACCCACCGGAAGCATAGTCCTACAAGAAATCATTGCTTGGTTTTAGGTACCCATTTCTCAATGGGTCCTCTTTTGTTAGCAACAAGGGTCTTGGGAACCCAAATAGAGTAAGCAATGTAACCATCATAAGGACCAACATATTTTGCATAAACATCCCCATAGTAATCAACATAAAGAAAGTAGTTGGGATTGTTATGCCCCGCAAAGTCACTACGAGTGGTCTTGCCCCTAGTGGCATTACCATCCGCAATGGGAGTCTTGGCTTGAGCGGGCTTGGCATTGGTGTTGCTCTTCTTCTTCTTTGCCTTGGCCACATAACCAAGACCCTCCTTCCCTTTGTGTGGCTTTAGCTCAAAAATTTGAGCAACCACCTTTTCATTACCTTTAGGAATAGAGGTCTTGGCACTTGTGGCCTTGGCAAGCTCAACCTTCAACCTAGCATTTTCCTCAATAACATTTGCATGATCACAAGAGGGAGTAGAGGTGCTAGGTGAGTTAGATTTGGAAAGTTGAGTTTGAAGTTGCTCATGAGACTTGACTAGAAGAGAGTGAGTACTTTCCAAGGCCTTATGAGCCTTGTTAAGTTTCTCCACTCCTCAAGGAGTCTAGCATTAGCAACCACAAACTCGGCTTTCTCCTTTTTAACCACTTTATATTTAGCAAAGACATGATCTCTATCCTTAATGATTTTAGCAATTATTTCATCATTTTTATCATCAAGAGACTCAATTCTTTCCTCAAGAGAGGTTCTATATTCACTTTCTTCTTCAAGAGAAGCATTCAAAGATTCTATGGAAGCATTCAAGGATGCTATGGTGAGAGAATCCTCTCTCTCAATTTTTCCCTTGTCATCAAGGATTTCTTCGGCCGCATCAAGTTGTCTCAAAAGAGACTCAACATACGACTTAGCTTCACCTTGCAAGTTAGCCATAATAGTATCGGTAGCAACAAGTTCTTTCTTAATCACAAGACTAGTTTTATCATCTATTTCATGCATAGTCTTGGGAGTAGAAGTGATACCTCGGTGACGGAAGCCATGAGGCAACGAGCGGTGTTGACGGAGAGGTTCTCATTGGGGGATTCGAAGAGAGAAGGAGGTGGAGTTGATACAATGGCCAAAGCGGCCACCTCACGTGTGGGTTCTTCTTCTTCTTCGGAATCCTCGGAAGGATACTCTTCTTGAGTCAACAACACAATTCTTGGTGCTTTCTTGAAGAATGGCTTCCTCTTGACAAATGGCTTCTTTTGTATCATGTTTGATTCGCCCTTGAGGACAAGCCTTCCACCGTTTTGCTCTCTATTCTCATAAGGACAATCTTTGATGTAGTGATGCTTGTTATGACAATTGTAGCAAGTCTTTATCCTATTAGCAAACTCCTTCTTCCCGCTTGGATTGCTTGCATGATCAACTTGAGCCTTTGCCTTGGCCGGGTCACGCCAAAAAGTCCTTGTTGCAAGAGCTATGTGACCATGGAGGGCCGGTTCAAGTTCATCGGGAGGAAGGTTGATCGGGCATGCTTCAACTCCATCATGTTCATCAAGGCACACAACCTTGGCCTTCAAAGCAAGAGAGGGACCTTGCTTCATTCCCATGGCCCTAGCACGGTTGTCTAGAGCATTCTTGGTGGCAACCTTGGAGGCTTGCACCTCTTGCATAACTTCATTGGATGTCATCTCAAGGTAGTTGAATTTTCCTTGAATGGCCTTCAATTCAACGGGCTCGAAGGGCATGAGAGCATTCACATACTTCCTCTTGATCCAAGCATCATCCACATAGGTTGCCCCAACATTATGAAAGGCTTTGGCAAGAATGTTGAGTCTTCCATACATCTCTTCATGGGTTTCATTATCAAGCATGTAGAAACCTTCGGCCTCATTGCTCAAGCCATCATATCTATTCCTCTTCATGCTTTCATTACCAAGGAATGCCACCTCAAGGCACTTCCAAGCTTCTTTGGCGGTGGAGACGTTTTGAATGTGATGAAGACCACTTTCTCCAACGGCAAGTTCAATCATGTGAAGAGCGGACGCATTGAGTTGTTTCTCGGCAACCTCTCTTCTTGTCAAGTTGTTAGGATTCACGGCCTTGTATCCCTCTTGAATGATCCTCCAAAGCTCGATAGAGGAACTGTTGATATGAGATTTCATTAAGTGTTGCCAAGTAGTAAAAGCCGATGCATTAAGTTTAGGAGGTGGACCCAAAGGGTTTATGCGAGTATGATGGATAGGTGGGTCGGGAGAGTACGCAAAGGGAACCCCATGGTACTCCGGCTTCCCACCTTCGGGAGTGGTGGTAGAGGTGGAAGATTTCTTAGGGTCGGTTTCTTTATCTTCAACCCCTTCTTTTCTCTTTTCCTCTTTTCCTCCTCGGTTTCACCGTCATGGGAGGAAGCGGAGTCATCAAGTGAGGTGGTCTCCTTAGGAACCTTGCCACTTGCGAGTTGCTTGATCAAGTCACGCATCTCGGCAAATTTGGTATCCATGGACGATATCAAAGATGTCTCCATCGATTTGAGATCGGCCATGGATGCCGTAGTGGTTTGGTCCTCTATTGGATCACCATCACTTCGTGTCATACTTCTCTTAGGCGGTTAAGCCCAAACAAGAGAGCCGAGGCTCTGATACCAATTGAAAGGATCGTATGACACCTAGAGGGGGGGTGAATAGGTGCTACTTCAATTTTAGTACTTTTTCAAATTAGGCTTGACACAAAAGGTAAATTCTCTAGATATGCAACTATGGTGAATTTACCTATATGACAAGCTAGCAACTAAGCAAGGTACACTAAGTAAAGACGGTAAACAAGGATAGAAGTAACCGAAAGTGAAAGCACGCGGAGACACGGATGTAATCCCGAGTTCCTCCTTTTTAGGGGAGTACGTCTCGTTGGAGAGGTGTGAGCTACCACAAAGGTCAAAACTCAACCGCCACAAAGGCGGGTGCACCCTCTTCTCCGATGAACCGCACCACAAAGGTTTGGTTCACCTTCCACTATCGGAATCCTTCAAGGCGGAATCCGGAGCCCTTACAACAACGATCCGGGGCACAACCCACAAGAGGATTGGGGGCTCCCGAACAGCTACAAATCTGTCACAAAGACAATCAAGTGAGTACAATATGAGGCTAGGTTTTCCCAATGGAAATCCTAGCAAAGGGTCCCTCAAGTGAATGAGGGGGAAATGAAGAACGGCTTGGTGAAGATGTAGATCCGGGGCTTCTCCTTCAATCCTCCAAGTATCAACGAGTTTGGGTGGAGGGATTGGGAGATCTATCAAATCTTGAGCTTGCAATCAATGGTGTTCTTCAATGTGTTCAAGCTACTTGTCTCAAGGTAGGTGGAGGGCTATTTAAAGCCCCTCCAATAAGTGGCCGTTTGAGGATGCAGAGTGGCCGGCTGGGGAGCCGGTTTGGCCGGCCTGGAGGCCGGCCTGGCGAGCTGAGGCCAGATCCAGAGGAGCCGGCATGGGGGCCGGACTGGCCGGCCTGGGAGCCGGCACCCCAGCAGAGCCAACCGGCCAGGGGCCCGGACTGGTCCGGCCTGGGAACCGGCTACCCAGCCGAGCGGCCGGCCTGGAGCCCAGCCTGGCCGGCCTGGGAACCGGCCACCCAGGGCACGCGCCTCTTTTCCGATATCCCGAACTTTCTTTCTTCTTTTTGAATATGGAGAGATACCGGACAATTCTGAAATCACTTAGCAACATATTAAACTTTCACGGTGTTGTTATCTAACACACAAAACATAGAGGGGATAATAAATGTCCTTTCAGCGACTTTACGGGGTCACCCGTCGCCCGGAGAAAAAGGCGGAGTACCCGCGGGTCCGTGCGCCCGGCAGGAGGCCAGGCGTACCCCCGGGTCTTCCATCCATACAGCCGAGAGGATAAGAACGCCAGCTCGTGTCAGAAGCTGGTAGAAGACTTGGGCGCCAAGACGAAGGACGTGCCCCAGTGACGTCGCCACGAGCGTGGTCGGTGGGGCGGATAGGCTTTGTCCGCCCCGCTTTTCCCCAAGGGCGGACGACCGCGCCACCCCACAGAAGATACTTGGAGGAGAAGAGGCCACGTCTCCTCCAAAGACCACCAAGGGGTTTTCCCGCCTAAAACCCCTCACACTCCTGGCGTGCCCATGTCGGATCCCCTTAGCCTATAAAAGGAGGATCAAGGCACCGTGGGAGGAAGGTCGGATCCAAGCTGAAGACTAGACTAGCGTTCGGAGGGTAGAGAGAGAGGTGATCTCCCGAGGGTAGGATCTGCTCTTCGTCTACCTCCGGCCGGAACTCTGCCGGGTTCACCCCCGAACGCCCTTATAAACCACACCATGATGAACACATCAATCCAGACATGCAGGAGTAGGGTCTTTAGCCTCCGGGCAGCCTGAACCTGGGTAAACTCCGTGTGTCTCTGTGTTGTTTGCTTGCTCGCCCTGACGAAGAACTCGGCGGTCTTACTCCCGGGTAAGACGTCTCCCAGCCTCCTTCGCGCCCCGTGCCAAACCTAAAAAGGGGGTATCCTTTACTCCCGGTGTCTGTGATCCGAGACACGACATCTGGCGCGTCAGGTAGGGGCGCAAGCGCTGGATTCATCTTCGTCAACCTCAAGGTCGTCGTCAAGTTCTGCGTCAGGCACTTCGTCCGGGACAAGATCTGCGTCGAGCTCTACATCCTCTTCAAGATCTCCTTCAAAAATTCCTTCTTAGCAAGGTTCTCGTCGAACAAAGACGACGGTGCACGCTCCTGTCAAGATGGCTAGAAAGAGAAAGGCCAAGGCAGCCAAGGAATGTCTGCGATACCCAGGGCTCGGGTTCGTCTTGGAAGAGTCTCCGTCGACACCTGCCACCAAAGACCAGGAGTTTGGGATACAGTTCGTGCGCCCAGCGGCGTACGTTAGTCCTTTGATCAGCGAGGAAAGGCCTCAGGAAAATGCTCCGAGCATTGATGTACCACCCTCCTCGTGGACGCACGAGGTAAGGGGGAACTCTGCCCTGACATAACACCTGTAGAGCAGCCTCCGACGGATGAAGGCCCAAGCAAAGACACAGAGGGTGAGCCTCTCCTAGAGGACCCCCTCATCTATGTGCTACAAGAGATCAAAATCCCTTTGGGCAAAGATGGCCAGCCCAGGATATGGTGCATGTATCATAGATCTGACAAGTACAGCCTTGAGAATTGTCGCCAATTCAACGACTATCAGAAGCACCAGAAGAATGGGGAATGCTATACCTGCGGCGAACCAGGGCATATCTACAGAAATTGTCCCCTCACCATGAAAGCCAAAAAGATCCAAAGCCAATCCAGGAGCACCACAGAAAGGGAAATCTTTTAGAACTTTCGCTAATGCCTCTACTCAAACAGAGGGGCTTGAAGATTCTTGCCAGGCGCAACGGACTCAGGATTGCCAAGGATTAACTGCTGCCACCTGGGATCAAACTTTCATCTGCAACAATCCTGCTGGAGGAGAATGGGACTTCCCGGGTCATATCGTAATAATACACCCGGGACCAAATGGACCTCCCAGAAGTACTGGATCGCAAGGTGGTTGGCCTCCGGGTCTCAGGAATGAGCCGCCTCAGGGTCTCTGAACCAGCATCGACACTACGCCAGTCAGTTGCCGGATCACCCAGAGGGTGGCCTCCGGGTTTCGCAGCACAAGGGTCTCCGGACCGGCGTTGTCATCATGCCAGTCAGTTGCCGGATCACCAGAAGGGTGACCCCTGGGGTCTCCGGACCGGCGCCAGCCAGCCAGTTGTGCCTTCGGACGGCATGCGAAGACCAGCCCCCGTAAGGGTTTACTGGAAAATTGGGTATTTCGGCACGGAAGCCCTGTTCCCCGCAAGAATTGCTGGACATGGCAGAATTTTGTCTGAAAAATGGCATAGAAGACCCACTACGGCGGCAGCGCGACAAATTAATTGCCGAAATACGCCAAAAGAAGCCAATTGCAAGCTAAGTATAAACACACTCGCGCGGGCCTTTTCCTGGTTACATCAGCTTTATGCACTTTGGCTAAGACGAAAGCGGGCGTTATCTTGGGGCAGCGCCTTCGCGATAACACTGTTAGTTTCCCTCTGGCAGTAGAGTCGTGGGCTGAGGTCCGTGCGGTCAGGAGCGATGGGTCCTTGGGGGGGGGGGGGGGGGTTGCGCCCTGTGTCAGTACTTCAGATCAGTCTGTTTGCTCACGGCTGGTTACCGCCCACACCCTTGGATCCTTCCCGAGAGCGTTAAGCCCCCACGAGTGCAATAAAACTCACGTAATTTTGGAAAAGGTTATTTACATTCAAAGTACAAGTTCATAAGCCTTTCGGAGATACAGTTGCAAAAGCATGGTTTACGGTCTTTGGTATTGTCCTGTCCTTTTCAGGATTTCGCAGGCTCACGGGTCGTCCTCGCGGAGAAGGCGCCCCAGGATCTCGTCCACCTGGCGGGCAACATCTGGAGAAGATGGCATCCCGGGTTCCAGCCTCTCCAGCTCGGACAACAGCGAAAGATGCGGATGCCGCTGATGAAGAGCTGAGACAACTCGGGTGATCACCTGCTGTATCGCCCGCTCTCCTGCCGGGCGAGGGGCTCTTCTCGCCCGCTCTCGGATGCCGCCGATGAGCGTTGCCACGTACTCCAGGAACACGGGATAGTGCAAAAAGGTGCGAGAATGGTCATCATTGAGGGTGGGTGGAGAAGGCGCCCCCAGATCTGTGAACTCCTTCACAATCTTCGAAGACCAAGTGTACATCTCGAGCAAGATGTTGTTGTCCTCGCGCCGGTGAAGCTTGAACTGATGCCGCTCTTTCTCAAGAGCCGCCTTGGTCTCCGCCAGCTCAGCTTGCACCATTTTGAGCTGGTTGGACACTTTCTCGGTCTGGTCCCAAGCAATTTGCGCCTGCGACTAGGACGCTTCCATCGCCGCACGGCCGGTGGCCAGTTCCTGAGCCTCAGCTTTCCGAGTGACGCTCATCCGAGCGACGGCTTCGTCCCTGAATGCCAACGCCTCCTTCAAGCGTTGGACCTGCTTCTCCAACTCGGCGCGACCAGCAAGCGCGGCTTCTCGGTCTTCCTCGGCTCGAGCGAAAGCTTCCCGCTGTACAGCAACGGTGTTGGCACTGGATTCTACCTGCCGCCTCAGCTCATCCTTCTCGTAACGGGCTCTCTGGAAGTCCAGCCTCGCTTGCCTGAGACGCTTTCGCTCGTATTCAAGATCCCCAGCTAATCTTCTGAGACGCCTATCCTGGGAGTTGATGATCTCATCTTTGGCCCGTAAGGCCTCTGCGTTCTCCAGCTCAACTTCCTGGCGGGTCCATCCCGCCGCGTTCTCCATCCCCTGTTCAAGGTGGTCCTCGTCTTGGAACGCTCTCAGTTCGAACTGCTCCAAGGCTTCGAGGTGGGCTTGTTCCTGATCTTCGAGGCCGCGAAGACGCCGTTGCAGCTCTTTCCTCTTGACGAGCTATCCTAAGCTCACGAGAGTTGAGCATCTCCTCGTCCGTAGCCAGCCTCATCTCTCGTGCATGCGAGTTCTCCCCGTGATCGGGGACAGCCACCGTTTGCTTCTCGAACTCGGCGCGAGCAAAGGCAAGGAACTCTTCGGCACTGGAGAATGCCTTCGAGAAGCCAGCCGCCCGCGCATCTTCCCTCAGGAGGGGGGAGGTACCCGCGGGCTTCGTCACGACGGCATCGCGCGGACTGACCGGTTTCAGTCTCGCGCTCTTGGCGGGATTCCGGGGGCTCCACGTCAAGCCTGCCCCCGGGAGACTCCGCCGCCTCAGGATCTGCACCAATAACGGCGAGTAAGCTTTCAAGGGCCATGCCACGGCCACTGATCGAAAGGACTTACCCGGGGACAACAAGGAAACCGTCGGCACTCCCGCCGGGCGGGTTGGCTCTCGAACCCGGGGAAGGGGCGTCCACACCACCATCATCCCCGACTCCTGGGTACCACGCTGAGGGGAGAGATTATCTAAAGGGATCCTGGCAGGAGCCGGGGGCTCCACCACGTTCATCGCGGAGCTTTCCACGGCTTCTCCCGCTTCGACGTCGTCTTCGACCCGGCGACACTTCATGGAACTGTCGGGTTCCGGGGACCTGCGAGCAAAGCAAGACATCACGCCACTGGAACATCAAGCAAAGGTTCACGACTTTGGGTAAAAAAGACTCTGACTTACCCTTGAGTCTGCTTGGCTCCGGGGATGCTCCAGCTTCTCTCCGACAAAGCATCAGAAAGACCCGGCAACGACAAGCTATCTTCGGCACCTTCGTCAACTAGGAGCGGAGGTGGAAGGGCTTCGGAGTCATCTTCCGACTCTGGCCCCTCGTATGGTTTTGGGTGCGCTGGATGCTTCGAGAGCAGCTCCACCGCGGCACCCTCATCCCTCGCTGGGACCTCCCTCACTTCTTGGGGAGGCGCAAAGTCTGCACACCCAGCAGGCTCATCCGGAATGAGTTCTTCTTCAGCTTCGTCGTCAGAGGAACCTGGCTCCTTCGGGGAAACGTCCCCACGAAGCAAGTCAATAGCTACGGAAGACCCTCGTCCCAGTGCAACTTTCTGCTCGGGAACAGGAAGAGGATCCAAGAATTCGGTGCCGAAGACCCCAAATGCATTGCATTCCGGCATGGGAACCCGAGCACCCACATTGCTTGATCCTTCAAAGAGGGGAAGAACTTTTGGCGGAAGATGATGTGGAACACCCGGGAGCAAGAAGAGCATCTTGCTCGACCATTCCTTCCACTGCAAGAGGAATCCAATCCTCGGCCGAACCTCCCACAGCGGCCGGGACCTGTGCTGCAGCGAGGCGACTCCCCTCGGATGAAGTCACCCACAATTGTGGTGCATGTCAGCTTTTGATTGCGGAGCTCAGCCAGCCTTTCAATAATTGAGAGGAGGGCCAGACCTTGGGAGCTCCTATCTTTGGAGTTGGCCAGACGCTCAGCAGGAAATGATGGCGTCAGGAGGTGGGGGCTGAAGTCTCCCACCGAAATGAAGTACCAATTGTGCCTCCACTCTCCCCAGCTAGGGTTAAGTTTCACATTTGGATACAGATGCGCCGACGACTTCCTGAGGCGAAAGGTGACTCCGCCAGCGATCCAATTTGACCTTCCCAGGCGGGGAACGATGGCGTCACCCCGACAAATGCCTCACACACGTAGGCGAAGGAGGCCAAGATCAACACCGCATTCGGGTGCAAATGAAGCACATGCAGCCCAAATGCCTCCAGGACGATGATGAAGAACGGCGAAAAAGGGGGTAGCAGCCCCATTACTGAAAAGTTATGGAAGGTGACCACTTCACCTTCCTGCTGAGGACCTTCTCCGGGACGGATTCTCACTTCTTCACCACTGCGGAATTCCGAGGCCACTGCACGACGGGCATGGCCCACTTTCCTCTCATCCGCGTACGCGCTGGGAGAAAACACGACTTGGGTCACCCTCATCGGAGAGGGGCGACGGCGGCGCGAAAAGCTTCAATCGCCACCTTCTCTGCTACATATTGCTTCACCATTCGCACTCCGCCCCTCTCTCGCTTTGGCGCCATGAGCGAAGAGGAGTGGATATCCCGGAAGAAGTCCGGGCAGCCGGAGAAGGAGGGCAGCGCTCGGCGAAGAAGAAGAGTCGGACGTCGGAGACGGCGATTTGGCGATTTCGGAGATTTGGGAGAGTAACGGCTACAGTACCACCGAGGCGTGGCTTATAAGGCATCCCACACGTCACGTCGCGGCCATTACTCCAACTGGCGCGAGGATCGAGGGGACGTTCCGCTTCGAGCGCTCCCTCCCATTGGATTCAAGATAGACGTTGGCCATCCGTGCGAACTGCAACGTTCACCATGACCAAGTCTGAGAAGACTCGGGGGCTCGTCTCTACTTCATCCTGGCAAGCCTCCGGCAAAGCAGACAAAACAAGACGCCGGGGACCCACTTTGGCCAACTCTTTGGCCATAGCCCCGACAGCAGCTGAAGCAAGAGCCGCCGGGACCATGCCCCAACAACGTTCCCCTGATGCTGCCAAAGTGGGTCCACCACTTGGGTCCACTGAGAAGATGGACAAGGCAAGGAGTCAAGATCGGCAGATGGGTCAGCCCATCTGCCCCAAGGAAACCCGACAAGTTCGACATCGACACGCTGCGGCTAAGGACCAGGCGACCTTCCGGGGTCACCCTTCGCCCAGAGAACAAGGCGGAGTACCCGTGGGTCCGTGCGCCCGGCAGGAGGCCAGGCGTACCCCAAGGTCCTCCATCCATACAACCGAGATGATAAGAACGCCAGCTCGTCCGGAAGCTGGTAGAAGACTTGGGCGCCAAGACGAAGGACGCGCCCCAGTGACGTCGCCACGAGCGTGGTCGGTGGAGCGGAAAGGCTTTGTCCGCCCCGCTTTTCCCCAAGGGCGGACGACCGCGCCACCCCACAGAAGATACTTGGAGGAGAAGAGGCCACGTCTCCTCCAAAGACCACCGAGGGGTTTTCCCGCATAAAACCCCTCACACTCCTCGCGTGCCCATGTCGGATCCCCTTAGCCTATAAAAGGAGGATCAAGGCACCGTGGGAGGAAGGTCGGATCCAAGCTGAAGACTAGACTAGCGTTCGGAGGGTAGAGGGAGAGGTGATCTCCCAGGGTAAGATCTGCTCTTCGTCTACCTCCGGCCGGAACTCTGCCGGGTTCATCCCCGAACACCCTTGTAAACCACACCATGATGAACACATCAATCCAGACATGCAGGAGTAGGGTCTTTAGCCTCGGGCGGCCTGAACCTGGGTAAACTCCGTGTGTCTCTGTGTTGTTTGCTTGCTCGCCCCGACGAAGAACTCGGCGGTCTTACTCCCGGGTAAGACGTCTCCCAGCCTCCTTTGCGCCCCGTGCCGAACCTAAAAAGGGGGTATCCTTACTCCCGGTGTCCGTGATCCGAGACACGACAGTTGCCCAATAAGCTTTATGCTCTAATTCAAGGGGTAAGTGACAAGCTTTTCCATAAACCATTTTATAAGGAGACATGCCCATAGGATTTTTATAAGCAGTTATGTAAGCCCACAAAGCATCATTAAGTTTCTTAGACCAATTATTTCTAGATTTATTAACAGTCTTTTGCAAGATTAACTTAATCTCCCTATTAGTTAATTTACTTGGCCACTTGTTTGAGGATGATAGGGTGAAGACACTCTATGATTAACATCATATTTAGCAAGAGTTTTTCTAAAAGCACCATGAATAAAATGAGAACCTCCATCGGTCATAAGGTATCTAGGTACACCAAATTTAGAAAAATATACTATCTTTAAGCATTTTCAAAGAAGTTTTATGATCAGCACCAGGAGTTGGAATAGCTTCTACCCATTTAGTGACATAATCAACAGCAACGAGTATATGTATTACCATGTGAACTAAGGAAAGGACCCGTAAAGTCAAATCCCAACAATCAAAAGGTTAAATAACAAGAGAATAATTCACAGGCATTTCATTGCGTCTACTAATATTACCAACTCTTTGACATTCATTACAAGATAAAATAAATTTCCTTGTATCTTTAAAGAGAGTAGGACAATAAAAACCTGATTGTAGCACCTTGTGTGCAGTCCTGTCTCCAGCATGATGACCACCATAAGGACTACTATGGCACTTACTCAATATTTCTCTTTGTTCGTGCTCGGGAACACAATGTCGGATAATACCATCAACTCCTTGTTTATATAAATGTGGGTCATCCCAAAAATAATGCCTCAAATCGTAAAAGAATTTCTTCCTTTGCTGATAGTAAAATTAGGAGGCAAAAACATGGAGACAATAAATTAGCATAATCAGCATACCACGGACTATCATGAGAGTTTACCTTTATGGCTGCCAGTTGTTCATCTGGAAAGCTATCATTAACAGGAATAGGATCATAAAGCACATTTTCCATTCTAGATAAATTATCCGCAACGGGATTATCAACTCCCTTCCTATCAACAATGTGCAAGTCGAACTCTTGTAACAAAAGAACCCATCTAATAAGTCTAGGCTTAGCATCTTTCTTTTCCATAAGATATTTAATAGCAGCATGATCGGTGTGAATAGTTACTTTAAAATCAACAATGTAAGGTCTAAACTTATCACAAGCAAACACCACAACTAAAACTTCTTTTTCAGTGGTAGCATAATTCTTTTGAGCACTACGAAGAGTTTTGCTAGCATAATGAATATCATTCAACTTTTTATCAATACGCTGTCCAAGAACAGCGCCTACGGCAAAATCACTAGCATCACACATTATTTCAAAAGGCAAATTCCAATCAGGAGGTTGGAAAATAGGAGCAGTTGTTAAAGCTTTCTTAAGAATTTCAAAAGCTTCTTTACAATCGTCATAAAAACAAAAGGAATATGTTTTTGCAAAATATTAGTAAGCGGTTTTGAAGTTTTGGAAAAATCTTTTATAAACCTCCTAAAAAAACTAGTGTGACCAAGCAAACTGCGTATACCTTTAACGTCCCTCGGACAGGGCATCTTTTCAATAGCTTCAACCTTTGCTCTATCAACCTCAATAACTCTTTCAGAAATTTTATGTCCAAGAACGATACCTTCATTAACCATAAAGTGGCATTTTTTCCAATTTAGCACAAGGTTTGTTTCCTCACATCTCTGCAAAACTTTATCAAGGTTGTGCAGGCAGTTATCAAAAGAAGTTCCATAGACGGAGAAATCATCCATGAATACTTTCACAATTTTCTCACAAAAACCATGAAAAAGAGCAGACATACATCTTTGAAAAGTAGCAGGAAGAGTTTTAAGTTCCTGTCCTGAAAGTTTAGCACTAATAATAACAGGATATATTTTCTTTTCATCTAAATAAGCATATTTAAGAGTATCAGGAAGAGTTTTAAGTTCAAAAACAGGATCTCCTTTAGGAGGTGTAGGCATTCCTAAAGATTCCACAAGTAGGTTGTGTTTAAGAATTGCAGGTTGATGGAGAAAGATGTTCTCCAATTCATCTCTTTCCTGCATAAATATCTCACTTTCGTGGTCCTCCATAAATTGCTGCAAAGGATCATTAGGAGCAACAACAATAGCAACAAGTACTTCAATTTTATAGTCCTCATTTGGTAATTCTTTTTCATGGCGTTGTTTAGTAAACTTGGAGAAATGAAATTCATAACTTTCACCGCCAAATTTAGTATAAACTTTTTCTTTCTTGCAATCTATAATAGCACTACAAGTATTCAAGAAAGGTCTACCAAATATAATAGGACAAGATTTATCTGCAACTGAACCTAGTACAATAAAATCGGCTGGATATTTAACTTTACCGTGTAAAACTTCGACATCCCTGACAATACCAACTGGAGAGATTGTATCTCTATTAGCGAGCTGAATAACCACAACAATATCTTCAATTTCACAATTCCCAATTTCATGCATTATTTCTTGATAAAGAAAGAAAGGAATAGCACTTGAACTTGCACCAATATCACATAAACCATAATAACAATGATCACCAATTTTCACAGAAATTACAGAAATGCCAACCTTTCTAACTTTTCCTCACGGTGGTCTAACAATATTATAAGCATCTTCGCAAAAAATAATATGGCCTTCTTCAACATTTTTCACTACAAGATCTTTAACTAAAGCTACTGAAGAATCAACTTTTAACTGTTCATAAGGTTCTTTAGATTTTCTCTCACTTTTATTCATGACACTAGTTATCATAGAATGCTCCTTTACTCTATAGGAAATGGCAATTTTTCAACATAAGGAGCGGGCAAAAGAGGATCAAAAGTATGCACTTGTATTGCATCATCAGGAATAGGAGTGATTTCAATTTCTTTAAAGGGTTCATGATACTTGTTCCACTATTGTTTAGGAATATTAATATACAAAGCAAAAGCTTTAAAGAATTCAACAATGATTTGAGAATCAATCCCATATTTAGCACTAAACTCATTGAAATCAGAATTTTCAATAAAAGACTTAATGCATTCGTAATCATAGATTATACCTGATTCATTACCTTTATCCATTTCCCAATCCTCAGTATTGCATTGAATTCTTTCGAGAAGGTCCCATTTATACTCAACCTTCTTATTTGAAAAAGAACCATTAGATGAGGCATCAAGTAAATCCCTGTCATGACAAGAGAGTCTTGCATAGAAATTAGTGATTATAATATCTCTCAGAATATCATGAATAGGGCATCTGAGCATTAGAGATTTCAATCTCCCCCAAGCTTGAGCAATAATTTATCCCTTGCGAGGCCAGAAGTTATAAATGTAATTCCTATCTTGATGCATTTCATGAAGAGGATAAAATTTAGCATAAAAGAGAGGCATAATTGTGTTCCAATCCATCAAATGAGAATCATCCAACAATCTATACCATTCCCAAGCTTTATATTTCAGAGATAATGAAAATAATTTCCTCATGATTACTTCTATTGTAAAACCTGCAATCTTAAACAAACCACTTAATTCTTGCATAAAAAGCAAATGACAACCGGGATGGACAGTTCCATCTCCTGCATAACGCATGCTCATAATACGATCAACAATTCCCATAGGTATTTTAATGGAATACTTTCAGTAGGTGGAGGACCCCTCGCTGCCACAAGAGCAGTGGAAAGGGTGTCCCCAAACAGTAATTCAAAAGAAGATGGCTCCATAATTAAATAAAGTAACAGGCATAAATAAAAACATCACTTACAGTAAAAACAATTCCTCACCTATTCCACCTACCAATAGCGCTACACTCCCCGGCAACGGCGCCAGAAAATAGTCTTGATGACCCACAAGTATAGGGGATCTATCCTAATACTTTCGATAAATAAGAGTGTCGAACCCAACGAGGAGCAGAAGGTGTTGGCGTGTGGTTTCGAGCAAGGTTTCACTGCAAATACTAACAGACAAGTTTTTATGCATTTTTACAATAGCAAGTAAATAAAGTGCGAGTAAATAAAAGAGAGCAATAATAATTTCAGCAAGTGGCCCAATCCTTGTTAGCACACAAAGGACAAGCCGGTGGTGTTACTTATGATGCCTAAAACGTTCTTGAGGACACACGGGAATTTCGTCTAGTCACTTTCGCTTCATACCGCTGATTAGTATTCAATGTTTTGATAAGTGTTGTGTGGGTGAACCTATGCTAATTCACCGCCCTTACTTGGACCAGTACACACTTGTGATTAAACCTTCTTACAAGCATCCACAAATGCAAGAAAGTATTTAAGAATTAACTAACCACAACCTTAAACTCTGAGATCCTACACTCCCTTGTGCAACAGCTTACCGATTGGGGGTTTAGGTTTCTATCGCTCCGGCAACCCACAATAAGTAAACTAAATACACAATGCATTCTCCTAGGCCCATAAAGGTGAAGTATCATGTAGTCGACGTTCACACAACACCACTAGAAGAATAACACCACAACTTAAATATCAAACTATTAAATACTATTCAACATAATTCCACTACTAGCAACAAGACTTCTCCCATGTCCTCAAGAACTAAACGGACTACTCACGAGACATCATTTGGAACATGATCAGAGGTGATAAAGTGATGAACAACAATCTGGACATAAAAGTAATTCACCGATAAAACTCAATAGCATCAACTACAACAAGTAATCAACACCGGAAAAGTAATCCCAATAAACTACACAAGGAGGAACCCTAGATATCTCAGCGGAACGAAGTGGAGCGACGGTGATGATGGTGCTGGCGGTGAAGATGGTGTGGATGATGTTCCCGATGAAGCCCGTGGCGATGACGATGACGATGTCGACGATTTCCCCCCTTTTGGAAGGAATTTCCCCGGAAGATTTCTCCCTACCAGAGAGCTTTTCTCTCTGTGTGGTTTCCGCCCCCGAGGCGGCGGCGGAATATTTCTTCGAAGCGTCCCCATGATTTTTAGGTTAGAGGGGTCATATAGGTGAAAGGGGGGAGCCGGAGGCGTCACAGGGCCGCCAGGTGGGCCCCAGGCGCAGTCCAGGGGTTGACCGCGCCTGGGTGGCGTCTGGCCATCCTGTGGCCCCCCTCTGGTCCATCTTCTGGCTCCGTCCATCTTCTGACGAAATATTAACCTCTAAATTTTCTCAGAATTGTTGAAGTTGCAGAAGTATAGCTCTTGACGATGCTTTTTCCAGCTGATTCCAGGCTCCGGCAGTTAAATCCATAATAATCGTCAAACATGCAAAATAAGATAAAATAACATAAGTATTGCATTTTAATATGAAATATATCAATGAATAACAGTAAATTATGATACAAAATAGTGATGCAAAATGGACATATCAGGAATCCACCCGGCTTTGTACCTCCTTTGTAGCTTTTTTTTCCTTTTCAATTTGTGGCTAACGGAAATGTTGATGTCATTCCAATGACTTATTGGTGACCCTGTAGGATCTTTCTAGATTGAATGAAAACACTCTCACTGGTTCCTCTATCCGCCGAGTGTTATTTCGTGATGATGTATTATCTTCTAATGGTTCAGCAATACACCATTGGTGTTAAGTCCACGGCTACTTTATACGATGCGGGAACTCACGTTTTCTTGTCCATTTTTATATTTCCCGTCTTTGCATATTTTGTAAAAACACTATTATTCACGTGTTGTGCCCGATTTCTCATCTTTTTGTATTATGTTATACAAAATGTAAAGTGGCACAAGGATTGGGGGATCGTGCGCTAAGGCGCACATCTAAATCTAGTGTATATAAGTGGCTCATGTCAGGGAACCCTAGAACCCTAGAATAGAGAGAACAGAAGAATTCCACCCCATTCGTCACCTTCACCTCACATCTATTTGAACACAAGCACCGAGGGTGGATTTAACAAATGGATATGTAGCGGAAATATGAATACTAGTGGAAAAACTTCCTCAACTTGAGGAGAAAAAAACCACAGGTGTGGACCAACCGGTCCATGTAAGTTACACTATGAGCAACCCGGGTACAAAATCTTTCTCTAGAACATCTATATTTACAATACACTTCAGTACGTTGCCAACCGACAACAACAATAACAACCAAAAACCAAAAGAGGCAAAATGAAGTATAGTTTATGTACCTTCGACAATCAAGTCGTACCTCTTAACCACTAATCCAAATAGTACCCGATTTGGTAGACAAACATATATGTGTTCGTAACGTGCTCACCAAGTTTGAACTCAGTCTGTTTGACTAAATTGTTCGCTTACCAAAACCTATATTGTGCAGATACCGCAGCAGCCGAACTGACAAAACCGCTTTTCAATCTCATTCTCCATTTACGCAAATCTCAAACCGGCTAACCAAATCTAAATACTCAAAAAAAAACTCACTAAGTTTGGAGCTAAATCTAGCATATTTGTTCCTCGTATCACTAGCTTGAAGACAACCCAGTAAGAAATCAACAATTTGTACTTACCCTCTCACAGCGGTAACCACGTTCTGCCTTTTCTTGCTCACACTTACCCACAACCACCAAGAGGTGGATAGGGTTGAAACGTGTTAAACTTCATGGGCTGAAATTGAACTGCCAACACACCTCTCCATTTAAAGGGACATGAGTAGATACGTAGGTGGCCTCTTTCGGGTAGGAGGAATTTCTTATGGAGGCAGGAAACTTATGCTCACCAATGAAAGTGTAAGCAATATATCACGGGATGCTTGGTTTTCCGCTAATTAACTTGTCAATTCTCTTATTCTTAATTAATGAGATGAGACAAATCTTTCGCCTCTGTTCCGAAAAATAATATATCCCGGGAGGCCAGCTTGCTTCCACCTTGAAGCTTTACATTTTGGGATAGCATTTAAGCACCTCCGTACATATGCAATGGAGCTTTGTTAATAGCAGTAGCAGTATGGTTTAAGTGGAAAAAGTTTTTGATAAGTGTGTGGGAGCGTCACGGCCTTTGTCCCACACGATTCACGGTCCGGCTAGGCACACAAAATTAGCTTAACCAATGTCCAGAAATGACAAACAATAATGCTATGGAACAGAGCAAGATTGGCTTCCATGGAGTGCACGCAAGTGCAGGGCCGACCCATAGGGTGGGGCAGCGGGGTGGCCGCCCTGGGCCCCAGGGAGGCAGGGGCCCCGGCCCAGGTAGTAGTTCAATGGTAGTATTGTGATATTTTCTGCCTTGAGTCGTAGAAAACAAGAGGAAAAAAAGGGCCCAAGAAGCAAGATAAGCCCATTACGTAGCTAGATAGTGGACACGGGAGAAGCAATCACTGGGACGTACAGCTAATTCTTTTCGTTAGCTCAAAAAAAAAAGCTAATTCTTTTCGATCGCCAGGCCTATCGATCGGTATGCTAGTGCCTGTTGCACTCAATCTCTTCTTCGATTGGATTGACTTTAAGTAGCTCTGCTCTCCTGGTCTGGCTCATTTTTATCCCTATTTTTACTGCAAATTGCTTTGTGACATGCCATGTAGAAAATATCAACCTTGTAGTGATAAAATCAAGAGAAAAAACTGATAAAAGAATCGGTAGAATCCCAAAAGTGTGGACAATTTTTTAAGTCGTAATCAGTTTTCAAAACTCTATTTGTTTTGCGGATTACAATGATGGTCTCCATATCACACTCAGAAATGAGATCTTTTGTCAAACTATTGTTTTCCTTTCAAATCATGTCATCATGATGTACTTCGGCCAGTTGTTACCAATAAATGGTTTGTTGTGAGTTTTGCCATTCGGTGATTATTGATCTAAGCTATGTGTTGGATTTCTTTTGAAATACATCTAAAATTTGTTTGTCAACAAGGGCCCGTTTTGTTGTGTTGCCCTGGGGCCCCCAAAATGTGTGGACCGGCCCTGCGCAAGTGCATGTACGCCTTCAACTGAGAAAATGGACATGCTGTATCAAAATCAAGATTGAGTGATGCTGCTGCCAAGTCCTTGAAATAATGAAAGCCCCCTGCCTTGTCTCTGGCATCCAACGGATCAGTTTGTTGCCACTGCGCGCAAGACATCTGTGGGTGAATTATCCATAAATCACATGCGAACTACCGGGCTGGATAAGCGATAAATCTAACCATTATCCAAAGTAAGTAATTAGCTCGGTCTCTCCACGATAAATAGCGTCCCTGACTGCCTTGCTACTGCACCAAGCTAGTCTCGCCGAGCTAGCGTCATGATGAAGACGATGGCGGCGCATGTCTCTCTAGCGCTTGTGTTCCTGCTTGCGGCGGTGGTGGGCGAGGCGAACTGCACCACCGTCGCGTACAACGATCGGGCGCTCGTCATCGACGGCGAGCGCCGCATCATCATCTCCGGATCAATCCACTACCCGAGGAGCACACCTGAGGTACATAGCTACATCGTCTTTTTTTTAATTTAAAGGGTTTTCCCCGATTTCCATTAATAGAAACCAGTTATTACAGAATCCAGCACAACGCGGCCTCCACCAGCATAATCTCAAACCCAGCAGAATTTAAAAGTTTTTACAACCAACAGCAACTTGCAGCTACTCAAAAGCAGTGTGGGGACCCCGGACTAACTGTCCGAAATACCCTTGTGCCTACATATCAGCGATCCCATGATCAGTGCGTCGCTGAAGCACAATTAAACTTGGTAACCAAAGAACATCCATACATACCGAATTTATTTACTTACTTGATGGAAGTGATCAGCTTCATCAGGTGCTTGCAGCGGAAATCACCAAATAACGTGGAGCCCAAGTCATTTGCCAGAACCCTACAGGCAGCAACTGACTGGGAAGCGCCCTAGTTCGCACTGACGTCCTCGAAACCGTCTTCCTTAATCTGCTCTTCTCTAGAATCTGGCTAAGACAATAGCCAGGGACGAAACCAATATGAGTACATTTGATTGTACTCGCAAACTACCCCAACTTGAGTATGCACTATTTAGTTTTATTTTTATTTCAAAGACTTTTATTATTGAAAAACATCTTTATATCTTTATTGAAAAACATCTCTATATATTTATTTAAAAAGGTAAGAAGAAGTTTATAACTATCCTTTAAGAAATCATTATTTTAGTTGTTTCTCAAAAACTCCTCCTTTTTCCCGACCATAACTCATTATGGTCCAATTAACTTCAACAACCTCATACTAACTCATTAGTATAGGTATGTAACAGCATCTCCCCTTCAATTTCATTTTAAACTTAAACACCTTTCAAAACTTGCCCAAAACTTGCACATGGTCTTAGCAGTTCTTCCCAACTGTCCATATCCGAGGACTCGGCTATTCGAATAGTTTTACCCTCTGCAGAGGTAGTACGCTTTTCCCACACCCATCCGGTCACTCATCGTGTCAGCCACGTCCCGCCATACCGGAGGTATGCGAAGTTGAGTTCCCGGCCATAGCCTGTCCTTTGCTCATGCTAGTATAGGACCCTGCCTCTACGACACTTTCCATCGACACTCAAATCCTCAGAAACTAAGTGTGAGGACTCGTAGTTCTGTCCGCCGGACCCAAGGGAGCCCTTCAATCCTCTTCCTCCGACACGTTCATACCGGCTTCCGGTAGACTTCAATGAAGAGGACCCAGGTCAGGGGGTAGGTCCTCAGACCATCCCCTCATGGAACGAGGTTATCCTCGTTATTGAGTCATCCAGTACTAACACGAGCAAATTATATGACTACGCCCTTGCCCATAGGTGGGTAAATGTGGTCGCACAGATTATTGGTTGTTTGGTAAGTACCAGGACACAATGTGCATTTTTTCAGAAACATCACCATTCACCACTTCTCAATTTCATCACCGACATCTCGGCATACCATAATTCATCCAAGGATTTTCAAAGGAGTTTTGAATAAACAATGTTTTTCCCATCCTATAGTTTTATTTAAACAAACTGATACTTCTACATAGAGTGGCAAAATAGTTTTTTCATAAACTTTTGAAAAGGTTTTCACAATCATTTCCAATTCTCATAGCAAAATTCTTTTAACCAAAACTTGGGTGGTTCGTCATCCCACCAAAAGATTTTCGTAGAAGGCTTCTGAGTAAAACAAATTCATTTAGAAATCACTGTATACCACTAACACCTCTATATCGGGTGTCTCAACAATATACTTGTATTTTGGAAAAGGTTTTTCAAAATCATGGCTTTTGTGGCAACACCACATGAATCGTTTATGCTACTTATAAGTAACACAGGTAAATCAAAATAGATGTATATAGATGCAAGCTCAGTGAAGTAGCTTGCCTGGTTTCAGCATAATGTCCCTGGACTTCTCCTTGTTGATCAACATAATAAAAATCCCATCCTTCCTCGGTCATTTCTCTCCAAATACCCCTCCGGTAGCGTTATTATCTAGCGTCGCAAACAGAGAAATAAACAACAATCAATACACCAAACAAAACCACAAGTGGTACACAAACAAATAACAACCACAAGCATCAAACTAATCATTCAAGCAACAAACTAGGATCTAAGCTTACAAGGGTCTTTTACTAATCAATGGTCTAACACTTATACACAAGCTAGGGCCAATAATAGGTAGCAAGGGATGACATGCTACAATATCAGTAGCTATGAAAGGCTACTGATGTTCAAACATCGTTTCTAAAATTATGCACACAAATGATTTTATCCACAAACAATTCCTAAACTCTAGGAAATTCTAGGGAATATCCATACTAGTGATATTATTCCCTAATAAACACAAGCAACACTAAACTCTTCCTAATATGTTATCAAACCAGTAGCAACATGACATGCTACTGATGATCTAGCAATACTAACTAAAACAAACGTCACACTAAGGATTTTCTACTAAAACAAGTCCTATTAACTAGGAGAATCTAGGAAAATACTACCCTAGTAATATTAACACTAGATAACCAAATGCAATACTAAACTTTTCAAAAATGCTATAATAAAGAGCTAACACACTCCTAGTAGATAGCATCACACTTATACATGCTAGAAAACACAAAAGAGATACTAACACATCCTATATAGTTAAATAAAACTATAAACAATAATTAACAGAAAAGCATAACAACTAGTTAAATACATCAACGATAATCTATAGCTCTAAAAATCACACCAAGCTAGGATTAGGTGCTCCTAATCATACAGAAGATCACACAAGTGGGTTCACATCAAAAATTATCACCAATAAAATTACAAAATCCTAGAAGCTAAGTGCTCTCTGGTCACATACCAAATTGCAAGCCATTTTATTTAGGAAGATCATTTGCATAAGAGGCCAAATGCTACTGCTAGGTAACACTTAGGGCTTTTCAAGACAGTTGAGTTTGCAAAATTATCTATCCTAGAAAAATAGTTATTGAGTTTTTGGTAAAAACCAGTGTTTTTGCCTTCCATTTTATTTATCTAGAAGTATTTGTCCAAAAGTGGATCTACCATTTGGATCTGGTTAAAAACATGTTAGGGTACATGCAGGATTTTTGGTTTGGTCATATTTGCATTTTTCCTATTTTAAATCGATTTAAACCAGGGGTGCAGGTTCTGCCTATTTTCTAAACCAATAAACACAAAAAAGAAAAACCGGCGCGCGGGCCAGATCTGCTGGGCCGAGCCCAAACAGCAGCCAAAACGGCCCACGTTGGGTGCGCGCGCGGAACGCGGCGCGGGAAAGGCGGCGTTCAAAGGGGGCCGTTGATCTTTTGATCGACGGTCCCAGTTCTTCGTCCTCCTCCCCTCTTTCCTACTCCACGGTGGACACGGCCGTAGCTAGGGTTAGGGTTTAGCTCACCGTGGAGCTTCTGGGGATGGCGAGGATGGTGGAGGTGAGTGCGGAGGGCATGGGGAAGGCGATGGCAGCAGCCGTTCTTGACGGCGAGCTTCCAAGCGAGAGCGAGGTCGAGGACATCCGCGTCGGCACGGACAAGCCGTGGTGGCTTCGGTGCACCTAAAAATAAACAGAGATGTCTATGAGGTAGACCTCGAGAAGGGGTAGATGATGGAGGAAGAATGGAGAGCAGGGATGGTCTGAAACAACGGCAACTTCCATCGCAAGGAGTGCGTCCGAGCGGCGCTCAACGCGCGTTCCCGGCGGAACCAGAGCGAAAGCTCGGTCGAGGTTGCTCCAGGAGGTGGAGGAGAGTGGAAGGAGGCAGAATTGCAAGGCCAGGGTGCGGTAGAGGGGCCGTGGCCTTATATGCATGCAGGTGCCGGTCTAGGGTGCACTGGGTGCACGGGCACGAGCAAGGAGGGCACAGGAGGGGGATGGGCTGCGCCGAGAAGTGGCGTGGGGTTCACGGCGAGGCTGGGGCGTGGCCAGGGTGAGTCGCGCGTGCTGGGGTGCCGTGGTGGAGAAGGATGCCGTCGGCGTCCACGGCATGGCGAGCAGGGGATAGGCGAGCGAGGTTTGGGGCAGAGGGGGTGCATCACTCGCGCGGCTTCGACCAGTGGCGAGGGAGGAGGTGCAGGCCAGCACGATGGCGTGCGCATGGGCTGAGGCAATGCCTCCTTCTTCCTGCCCACTTGCGGTATGGGAGAGGATAGGTAAGGGGGAGAGCAGAACAGCCTCGGTGGGGTTCTTATCTCCTCGCAGGGAGAAGAGAGGTGGGGAAGGGGGCCTGGCGACGCGCGGCGCGGTGTGAGGAGCACGGCGAGCACGACAGCGTGGAGCACGGTAGCGTGCGGGAGGGAGCACGACGGAGTGGAGCACGGCACCGAGGACGCCTCTGGCACACGGTCCCTGGGGTCAATGAGCACGTTTCCTGCGTGCTCTAGCGAGTGAGAGGGATGAGGGGAGTGAGAGTGAGCAACAATGGCGCGGGATTGCGCCGGATTGAGCTCGGATTCTTCGGTTGATTTTTTGATGCTCGATGAAATGCATGAACCAATTTGAAATTTGAATTTCTCTGATTTATTTGCATACTTTGCTTCACACTTATTTGTCACGATTTATGGTGCTGATTTGGTACTTATTTTGCCGGTAGAACATGGTGCCTTTGATGATTTTAGAATGTTAAAGAAACATTTGGAAGCTTAAATATAGAAATTTTGAAAGTATTTAAATGAGAGGAAAAAGTTATAGGGTTAAAATGAGAGTGCTCATATTTATCACCCACTGAATTTTGTTTGAAAGGAATAATGATTTCTCTTTTGGAAATATTTTTGTGTCATATTTTTAATAATCCCTAAAGGTTAGGGAAGGGATTTTAGAATTGGACAAATTGAAAATATCTTTGTAATTTGGAGATTAGATACTTGAGGAGTAATATGACAATGAGATGGTTATTAGTTCATCTCATTCCTGGAGTTTATAAGATAAAATAATTGTTACAGCAAAATAGAGTTATGGATAGGGAGGGAACTGGAATAAGACCTTTTCTTTTTAGCGAATTAGGTTTCGAGAAAAAGAATTAGTTGGAGATAAGTAAAAGAGTGGAAGATATATGATGGCCATCTAAATGATGATCACCATACTTCCAACAAAGACAAGACCACTTCTATTTCGAAAGCATTTATCATTTCATGTGGGAAAAAAAATTGAAATTGGGTTTTAAAATAATTTCAGGAATTTCAATACTGATTAGGCATGAAAGCCCACATGGAATAATGATGTTCTTGGAGCACAAGTCTCAGAAATTAGTGTGGGGTGTGAGAGGAGGTGCCAAGGATGGATGAGGTGATGATGCATGGGTTCATAAGCCAAGATTTAGAATAAAAACAAGGGTGTTAAAATGGTATTAAATACAGGAGGAATTGATCATTACTTTGATTAGGCCACAAGGTGAAGATGGGTGAATAAGCAAACAACTCCAAATCTCTTTTCCAATCTTGATTTCATAATAAAGATGATATGGAGTAGATGAGATCCACAGAGATGCATTTCCAATTTCTTCAAGACTTAAACAAATGGGAAAGGCTTAAAGATGATAGGTGTTAACCTGAGGGATGAGGGGTTGTACTTGACAATCTTAGAGTTAAATTATTTTGGGTAGGGAGGACCAAGGTTCTAATGTCTTGAGAACATCACCACACATAAGCATCCCAAGAAATTCAATACAAGCAAGTCACATACACACCATGATCAACAACACACACACAAGTCAGCACAATTCACACTACAAACATAGGGTCAAACAGAGCAATGTAAGGGAAAACACAATCATTTGTGAAATAGTTCAAAAAGTTTTTGTTGGTTCTGAATTTTGGGTCTTATTTATTCCTATTATAAGTTTGGGATGTTACCAGCAGCCTAAAAACTAGCTAACCAGAAGATAGACCACTAAAGAGAAACTAAAAGAGCTTCGCCGCCAAGAGCAAACTTCCCCCAACTCCAGATGTTCAACTTTTCAACGAAATCACCCGCTGTCCAACCTTAGCCTCCAGGTAGCCCATCCTCGCGCTCCTCTGAACACTTCATCCGCGACTCGCGCCAGTAGCCTTGCGCCCCGTTGCAGCTCCGTTTTTGCGTCCTCCGATCCCTGCAGATTTGCCCACCAATCAACCCAATAACAAATACGATGAATAACCTCAATCGGCTCAGTCGGCCATTTGTTCTCAAAGCATGCCAGGTTTCTAGTTTTCCACAATCCCCAGAAAACCGCAGCTACCCCCACTGTCATCAAGTTTTTTGAATTCCCGTCAAATCTATCTAGGTAATCAGTGAGGCAATGCTGAGCATTGGCAAACTGGCAGTCGAAACCAGTAGCGATACTAACAGCATTCCACACGTATCTAGCTAGCGGGCATCTCAGAAAAAGATGATCAATGGATTCATCTTGTCCACAGAAGAGACAATTCTTTGTACACGAACCTCCTCTTTTTAGTAGGATATCTCTGGTTAAAATACTCTTCCTCAGGATCAACCATAAAAAGGTTTTAATCCTCAAGGGGAGTTTAACTTTCCACAGAAATTTATATGGTACACTCTCCGAAACTTGCATAGCTAAGTAAAAGGATTTAACAGAGAAGATTTTAGTGGCTGATAGCAACCAAATCAATTTGTCTTCCTCTTCACTTAACACTGTTCGTTCACAGAGTGTCAACATTTTTTCCATTCCGCCATTTTAACTTTCCATTCCGCCATTTTAACTCCTGTAAGTGCCCTTCTAAAGGATAAAGAGTTTAAACCCACGGCAAAAGCATCCCTAACAGTTATATTCTGGTTATTTGAGATAGCATACAGCCTAGGAAATTGCGAGGCAAAGCAAGTATCTGAGATCCAAGATCTTCCCAGAATCTCGTTTTTGCTCCATTTCCAACTGCAAACTTGCAACAAGACAAGAACAAAGGCTTGATCTCCATAAGCCCCTGCCAGAAGTGAGCATGCTCCCAGAATGGTGTTTCTCAGGTATTTGTTGTGTAAAATTGTCTGCCACATTCCTTTTTCATTAAAAAGTTTCCACAGCCATTTACCTAAAAGCGCCACATTCATTATCTCCAAGTCAATAATCCCCAAACCTCCTTGATCTTTCGGAAGACACACCGTTTTCCATTTTACTAGATGATATTTCTTTTTGCCAAGGAAATTACTCCATAAAAAGCTTGACCTAATTTTGTCGAACTTCTTTCTAGGTCCCACTGGGATCCTATAAAAAGATGACATATATAGGAGTATGCTTGAGAGAGAGGTATTGATCAACAAAGACCTCCCTCCGATCGACATATTTTTACCATCCCAACAACCAAGCTTCTTCAATAACTTCTCCCCCAGAGGATCCCATTCACTATTATTCAATCTGGTTTCATCGACAGGGACCCCTAGATACTTCATCGGCAAACTTCCAACTTTGCACGTTAAAATTTCTTCGAATTGTCCTTTTCTGTTCTGATCCATGCCAAGGCAATAAACTTCACTTTTATGAAAGTTTATTTTTAATCCCGACATTTGCTCAAACAGACAAAGAATAAATTTAAGATTCCTGGCTTGTTCCAAGTCATCCTGTAACAACAAGATCGTGTCGTCTGCATATTGCAGAATCGACACGCCTTTATTTACCAGGTGGCAGGACAAACCAGTGACCACATTATTAGTTGTTGCTCTGTCTAACAAAATTGCTAAAACATCTGCTGCAAGGTCAAAGAGAATGGGAGAGAGGGGGTCACCTTGCCTCAACCCCTGGTGTGTGTTAAAATAACTACCTTCCTCCCCATTTACTTTAACTCCAACTTTCCCTCCCGAGACTATTTTCATGATCATATCATTAAATTTACTTGGGAATCCTTTCATCTCAAGAACTTGTAGCAAGAAAGGCCACTTGATCTTATCAAAGGCTTCTCGAAGTCTATTTTGAAAAGGACTCCTGGGGCTTTTCTAACATGTAAGTCATTCAAGACCTCATGTAAAATCGCCACACCTTCCATTATGTATCTGTTCTTAATAAAAGTGTCTGAGTGATTTTAATCACTTTTGGCACTACTGAGGTTAATCTGTTGACAATCATTTTTGTTATAATTTTGAAGACAACATTTAAAAGACAGATGGGTCTGTACTTTTGAATCCTGTCCGCGCCTACCCCTTTTGGTACCAAGGTGATCATGCCATAGTTTATCCTGTCAATGTTTATTTTATTATCAAAGAAATCATTTACCAAGGAAAATAGTTCTTTGTGAACTATGTTCCAAAATTTCTGGTAAAAGTCTGCATTAAATCCATCTGGTCCAGCCGCTTTGTTCTTCTCCATACCAAAAACTGCAGTTTTGAGTTCTTCCAAGCTGAATCTTTTAATTAAAGTTTCACCTTCTTCGTTTTCAATTCTGTCAACCCCTTCAGTATTTAGATGAATTCGAGTATGATCAGGACGGCCAAAGAGTTTCTTATAAAAGCATGTAATATACTTTTTTAAATTCTCTTGGCCTTCAATCACACCTTCATCTTGATGTAGGTTAACTATTCTGTTTCTCCTCCTCCCATTTGCTTTGGAGTGATAGTATTTGGTATTACTATCTCCCTCAAGTAATTCTTTTTCTCTCGATCTCTGTAACCATTTCACTTCTTCTTCTTTTAAAATTTTGTTGAGATCAGTTCGGTACTGTTGTAGGCGAGTCCAATCACCTAACGACAGTCCATTTATCTCACTTTTTTTATCCAATTCATCAATATCAGCCGTAAGCTTCTTTCTGGCTTTTTTGTTAGCACTTTCGTAATTAATATTCCAGCCTTTCAGTACTTTTCTAACATTCCCAAATCTATTTTGCCATTTATCCATACTAGAACAGCCTCTAACTTCTTGATTCCAAACTCTAGTTACAATGTTTTCCAAGTCTTCCCTAAGAAACCAACAGTTCTCAAACTTAAAACTTCTCTGAATTTTTATACCTTCCCCTGTTGAAATCAACAGAGGAACATGATCAGAGAGTTCTCTAGTCAAGGCTGTTACTGTTACTAAAGGAAAGAACTCCTCCCAGGATGGAGAGACCAGCACCCTATCCAACAAAGCAAAGGTAGGGTCCTCTTGATTGTTGGACCAGGTGTACTGTCTCCCACTAAGTTGGATCTCCATTAATTCACCTTGGGCAATAATAGAGTTAAACAGCACACTCCATCTGTTAAAACCTCCCGGTTTGTTTCTATCACTAGCTCGTCTGGTGAGATTAAAATCTCCTGCTATACAAATAGGTATCTGTGATTTTTTAATGATGTGGACCAACTCTACTAGAAATTTGGCTTTCCCAGTAGGTTGTGCATCACCATAAACGATCACAAGATTCCAGGTCAGATTTTCAATCTTGCTACAAACTAGAAAACGGATAAAATATTCTCCAAATTCTTTTTCTAAAATTTCAATAGTATCAGTGTTGACTCCTAGTAAAATACCACCCGAACGACCTCTGGAAGGCGTCCAAGACCAATCAAAAGGTATTTCTCCACCTATAGACAACAAGGTTGATTCGGAGAAATCCTGTCTCATTGTCTCTTGGATACCGATGAAGTCAAGTTTATATTTACTAGCTGATTCTTTAATGTAATCTCGTTTACCTTTATCTCCTACCCCTCTCGAGTTCCAAATAAAACCGTTTAACATTTTTTCTTCTTTCTTTTTCCACGTTTCCTAACCACCGTCCTTACTGGCGATTTAACATCATAAACCTCAATTGAGCGTTTATTTGTCAAATCCCTGCTAGGACTGATCATTTGTCCTCCCAAGAAATTACATTGTTCCATCTCATCTTCCATTCCCTCTCTATTCATGGCAATGAGATCCTGTAGTATAACATCTACATCACTAGGATTTAGATGTGTATCATCAGGTTCTGCATTGTTATCTGTAGCTTTTGTTCTTTCTCCAAACATAGAAACTCTAGCTTGCTCTTGCAATCTAATCAAATTTAAATTATGCTCAACCATTTCCACAGAAGTCCCAAGATCCACACCTATAAGTCTAGCAATGTCTAAAAGTGTATGGTCATCTGAATTTAAAACTGTGGGAATGTCTGAACTGTTACCTTCTCCCTTGTCCATGCTTTTTGCCTTGATGTTCTTGGCGAGGTCCATCACCGGCTTGTCCTCAGGGTTTTTTGTGGCTAGCCTTCCACTGCATCTTGTACCAGCTTCTTCCTGTGAACTGTCCACCGTCTTCTTTCCTCTCTCATTAATTGCCTTGATCTGTTCACTGAAGGTCTGTGATTGCGATGCTTCAACATCTTCATCCATATCTTCATCTGATAATCTCACTCTCTCGTTCTCAGACCCATTTGCTTCCTCTTCAGGGGTCTCCCCTATCTGTTCCACCTCTATTTCTTCATTGTTTTCGCCATTCAACTGTGTCAGGAGCACCTTTCCAGTTTTTGCATTGTTAATTCTGACATCCTCTTCATCTTGTTCCGCAAATTCTGTTCTCTTTCTTCCAAGGCAATCCTTGTCCTGGTGCTTGCAGTTACTTGCTTCTCGTTGATGATCAACTGCCCAGATGGCGAGGGAGCTGCTTTTTCACTGCTCTTTGCCTTTTCGGGTCTCTGTCATCAGGTTTTTCTGGCTGACTGTCCATAACATCTTCGAAATCCTGCAGGAACTCCTCCTCTGCTCTATCCCATCCCATTTCAACTATCTCTTCGAGCTGAAAGTAAATCCTGTAGTAATACAGCTTAGATGTGGCTAGCCGAGTCCATTTAGGGATTTTTAGGTGATCCACCACTCCAACCTTAAGCCTCACTTGTCCTGTATTTTTCAGGAGATGCATATCAGCCTCTAGGTGTAGCCCCAATGTAGAGCCAACCTCACACAAACCATGGAAGTTTTTCAGTATCTTTGGGACCCCTGTTGCTTTGACCCAGACTGTTGTAAGTTTTCCTGCTGCCAGCGACTCATCTGTCCAGAGCTTGATATTCACCATCATATCCACCTTCTTCAAAGGAACCCAGTCATAAACCCAGCTCCAGATTTTCCGCAGATACCTCTCCCATCGATCCTTCCTTTATTCTGATCAAAGCCATAGATGTGCCTTTTGCTCCTGATGTCGAATCCTTGGCATGTTCAACCACAAAGCAGCCAAGTCATTCTCCTCCAAAGCCAACAAAGGACGCAATGGGCTTCCGCTGATGTAACCAAGCACACTTGCCAGAGATGTGTGAAGTCTTATCACAATTAACACACAGAACATCTGCATCGCAATCCTTTGTCACATGAACTCCATGGTTGTAGCACTTGAAACACTGCAATTTCGAGGCCCCTCCCTCTGAGCTTGTACCACCTGCAACTTCTTTCTGCTTTGTCTTATCTACTGCCCCAGCACTCGATGAAGCTTTCGGCACATAAGTTTTGTTCTGTCCACCTACTTGGACAGTGGTAGAACCAGCAGAAACAGAGCGCTGTGGATTGTTGTTGTTGTTCCGCGGGGGGAAATTCCTCGGGTAACTAGGGTTGTACCTTTGCTGATACTGGTAGTTGGTGTTCTGATTCGGCCCTCTGTACTGGTTGTTGGGGTTGAAATTCTGATTCTGGCCCTGATAGTTGGGATTCTGATTGTGGAACTGCCCTCTATTCTGATTATTCTGGTAGTTACCTTGGAACTGCCTCTGCGGGGGCCTGGCGGCGAAGTTGTTGAAGTTGTTCCCCGTGCCTCTGTTGTCGCCTCCACCGCCGTTCCCCCTGCCCTGCATCGCTCTGTTCTCCAGGCGCTGACTATCAATTGGAACTTCACTCGATGCGGGATCGCAGATCTCCACCGCCGTCGCCGAGCTCCAGAGGTGAGAGAGAAGTGGGGATAGGAATTGTGTCTGGTTCGAGGATCCGCCACGAGACGGAACCCTAACCATGACATCCTTCACCGCTTCCTCCTCCTAGGTTATGGCCTGCCGGTGTCGTTGCGGCCCACCTCGGCCCAAAGTTCGAATCGAAATTCGGAATTTCCCGGCGCCAAGGACCAGATCATCCCCTGGATTCCCCTGCAATCTCGTCGGAGATCGGGAAGAGAGGTTCACCGGCGACGAGCATATACTCGCGCGCGGAGACCCTGCTACATCCCGTCTCGTGCTCGATTCCATAGGATCCAATCAGGAAGGTAATCGAATCGCTCTGCCGTGAACCATCTGGAACCAATCTGTCCCGTCGTCGGAATCCTCGTCGCAAACGCGGCCATCAACCACCGCAGGGATCGTACCTGAGCGCGGCGAGAAGGGTTGCGCCGCCGCGGATAACACGGAGCCCCTCCTGGCCACCGCTTCCCGGAGTCTCTCCGCGATCGCTCCTAGCTCCGCTTTTCGTCCTTTCCTCTGCTTGCTTCGTCGTTCCTTCGCGCACGCGAAAGCATCCGCGAGGGTCGCCGTCGGCGGGGTCCGCTCGGGGCCGGTAGCCTCCTCCTCGTTGGAGAACTCGTCGCCGTCGCTGTGGTCCTCGCTGATTGCCCAAAATCGCCCTTGAGGTTGCGTCGCCATCAAGGCCGTTCCCCTTCTAGCTAGGTTGATGCTGCCACAGAGGATCGTAGGAGTGGATCGAGCCACAAATCTCAGCCGTTCGATAGGGCCGGCCGGCGGCGATCCTTCCTCCACGCGGCGAGATCGATCCGCTCCCCTGCTCCGACCTACCGCAGCGACTGGATCCTCCACGGGCGCCTTCATAGGAGACCAGTATGGAGATCCTATAGCTACATCGTCTGCACATAGACTATTGCTTGATATACATATACATAGCTACATCGTCTGCGCACAGCTGATTGATCATTTCTCGTTGCGTGCGTGTAGATGTGGCCGGATCTGATGAAGAAGGCGAATGAAGGTGGCCTCAACGCCATCGAGACACGAGCAGTACAACTTTGAGGGGAACTACGACATAGTGAGGTTCTTCAAGGAGATCCAGAACACGGGCATGTACGCCATCCTTCACATCGGCCCCTACATCTGTGGCGAATGGAACTATGGATACGCACCTATACCTATATGGCGAATCGATAGTTACGTGCGAGGAAACTATGAACATATTTCTCCGTTAATTGTTGGTTTTTGCTCTATCTCAGTTGACTGAGATTCTTTTCTGCGTCAGTCGAACCTTTGTCCGTCTATTTTCGTGTCAAGATTGGTGCACTCGTCCAGCTGTTTGTGTGCGTGTCGTTTCTGTTCGCGGGTAGTACTTTGTTACCGGGTTTGGATTCGGCCCGTTTGCTGCGTGGCCCGGTTGGAGAAGGATTTTATTTTGAATTTTCTTCTCCCTTTTTCTGTGGCTGTGTGTCCGTTGGGGAGAAGAGAGAGAAGGGGCGGAACAGCGGAGAGTTCTAGAGGTGGACGGCATGACGGAGATCCGCGGCGGCGAACGAGGGCAGAGGACTATGAACCTATACCTATATGGCGAATCGATAGTTATACGTGCGAGGAAACTATGAACATATTTCTCCGTTAATTGGTTTCAGAGGACTTCTCGCCTGGCTGCGCGACATTCCTGGTATGCAGTTCAGGAGGCACAACCAACCTTTCGAGGTAAATTGAACCAATTTTCATTTCATGTCACAACTCGTTATCATCTTGAATCTAACAAGTTGCGTCACCTGTAAACAGCGGGAGATGGAGAACTTCACCACACTCATAGTCAACAAGCTAAAGGATGCAGACATGTTCGCTGGTCAGGGAGGACCGATCATCCTGTCCCAGGTACGCACGTATATATGCTTGTCCACACCACAGACATGCCTGATGCACATAGATCACTTCCACTTTTCAGATCAAGCAATCCAGTGTGATATTCAGGTACCAATTGCAAACTCAATCTGATGCCAATGCCAATGCGTGCAGATCGAGAACGAGTATGGAAACATTATGAGCAACTTGAAAGATAACAAATCTGCCTCAGAGTACATCCACTGGTGCGCTGACATGACCAACAAGCAGAACGTTGGCGTCCCGTGGATCATGTGCCAGCAGGACGCTGATGTGCCGCCCAACGTGGTGAGTCTTGATTTGTTTCACATAGATCAGTTACAAATCTAGGATGCAATAGCTTAGTCTTTGTTTAAACCATGTCCATATATCCACCTTCTTGTTCTCAACAGATCAACACCTGCAATGGGTTCTATTGCCACGACTGGTTCCCCAACCGGACCGACATCCCCAAGATTTGGACTGAAAACTGGACTGGCTGGTAATTTTGCTCTTGAACCCAATGTTTGTTTTTCACCAACTATTCATTATTCCATAGTATGATTAGTACTCCTCTTGAGTTTCAGGTTCAAAGCTTGGGACAAGCCGGACTTCCATAGGTCAGCCGAGGACATTGCTTTCGCGGTCGCCATGTTCTTCCAGAAGCGCGGATCGCTCCAGAACTACTACATGGTACGTACTGCTCTTTCTTCTTGACCAAGGATTATTTTGTTTTGTAGATTTTCACACTACTGTGTTTGCTGACTCCATGATATTTACCATATATTTTTCACCAGTACCATGGTGGAACCAACTTCGGCCGCACTTCAGGAGGCCCGTACATCACGACCAGCTACGATTATGACGCGCCATTGGATGAGTATGGTGAGCATTTTTCAGTCACTGTAGTCAGAGAGAGCGCGGCATGGATGTTAACTTAGTACATGAGCGTACATATATGATTTACTGATCTAATTAGTACTCTTTCGCTCTGTAACACATGATTAGGCAACATCAGGGAGCCCAAATATGGCCACTTGAAGGGCCTCCACAACGTGCTCAAATCGATGGAGAAAATCCTTGTTCATGGAGATTACAATGACACTAGCCAAGGCAATAACGTGACGGTAAGATTATCATGCCCTCTTCGTTTCTATTGGTTCAGTATCCACATGGCAGTATATATTTGGTCAATGCAGATCACAAGGTACACGTTAGATGGTTCTTCCGTTTGCTTCATCAGCAACCAACTCGCGGACAGAGATGCCAACGTGACTCTTGACGGAACTACTCACGCTGTACCTGCTTGGTCTGTTAGCGTTCTGCCTGACTGCAAAACCGTTGCATACAACACTGCAAAGGTAGTTTCCAACCACTATCGATGTTATGTGGCAAATTGGTTGCTTTACTGCTGACCGTTTCTTATAAAATCTGGTCCAATATATGATGGTACAACTAGATCAAGGCGCAGACATCCGTCATCGTGAAGAAACCCAACACGGTGGAACAAGAGCCTGAGAGTTTGAAATGGTCATGGATGCCTGAGAACCTCAGGCCTTTCATGACTGACGAGAAAGGTAGCTTCAGAAAGAACGAGCTGTTGGAGCAGATTGCTACATCAACTGATCAAAGTGACTACCTGTGGTACAGGACAAGGTAACTGATAAGCAAATTTCACCGTAGTGAAAACCACACTCGGTTTTTTCGCCGGCCGGTCTAAATCGAAAACGACATTGTAAAATGTAGCTTTGAACACAAGGGGGAGGCCAAGTACACGTTGCCTGTCAACACAACTGGCCACGAAATATATGCTTTTGTCAATGGAAAGCTTGCAGGTGAGTGCTTTGATCCTGCTAACTCGAGACTTTTTTCGTTGTTGCTTTATTTTACACATCAACCTGATGGATTAATTTTAATTATAGGGCGACAACATTCTCCCAATGGAGATTTCATTTTCCAGCTCGAGTCTCCAGTGAAGCTACATGATGGCAAGAACTACCTGTCTCTTCTAAGCGCCACCATTGGCCTTAAGGTTGAAATCAGAAACCAGCCGAATTCGTCAGTGAAATGAGCACGGTACTTTCTTTCTGACCATGTATACTGAAATATGTTTGTTTGATGTGAAATAGAACTATGGAGCTTTGTTTGAGCTTATGCCAGCCGGCATCGTTGGAGGACTAGTTAAGCTGGCTGACACTAACGGCTCCACCATTGATCTGTCCAATAGCTCCTGGTCTTACAAGGTAACACAAAACCTGTCTGCCAAGTTTATGTTGATTGTATACAAATTCATTTTACAGCATAACATCCAACTCTATGTATATTAAGTTTCATTTTAGAAAACATCGCCGTATGTGATCTTCTTCTTTGTAGGCTGGCTTGGCTGGTGAGTGTAGTCAGATTCATCTTGACAAGCCAGGCTACAGGTGGCATAGCAACAACGGCACCATCCCAGTCAACAGGCCCTTCAGTTGGTACAAGGTACGGTTGCATTGCCAAACTTCACCATCCTGCGAGTTAATAGCGTAAAACTACCACTTTTGTAGCTAAATGTACCGATTGGTACCGGTGGACGCCGCAATCTCATTTTGATACCACATTTTGCCCAGATTGTCTCATTTTGCCCAAATGACGTTCTGATTCAATTTAGACAGTCGTTCTGACAGGGAGGCCCCACCTGTAAGGTGACGTGGCAAGTAGGCCCCACTTGTCAGTCTAATAAAATAACCAAAATATGTATAAAAAAGGAAAAATCTGAGAAAATAAATTATTTGGGGAGGTGTACTGTGGGGCCTACAAGTCAGCCTAATAAAAATCAAAATATAAAAAAAATCTAAAAAAGGAGGCCCTGCGCCTCCTCTTCCTCGGCTCCGGCTGGCCGCCAGCCGTCGCCGGCGCCACCTCCCTCGCGCCTCTTCCCTCTCCGTCCCGGCGCCCTCCCCCCGGTTAGCCGTCCAGGCCGTCGCCCTCCCCCGGTTAGCCGTCTGGTCGCGGGGAAGACGACCACGCTCCGCCCCGCAACGGAATCGACCACGGCCGGCCGCGACGGAATCGGCCACGGCGAGCTGCTGGTTGTGGTGGTGCCCAGTCTCCTGCCCCGTCATCGGCAGGCCGCCGTCCACCGTGCCCTGCGTGTGCTCGCCGCCAGGGCAGCCGTCGGGGCGCCGCCACGGTGCTGTCTATGCCGGGACGCCGCCACAGAGACCGGCGCCGGGAGGATTTGGAGGGGCGCGCCGGCGGGAGGTGGAGGGGACGCGCCGCCGTCGAGGGGTCGGCCATGGAGGCGCCGGTCGCCTGGGAACGGCCGGCGTTGGCCGTGGGTCAACTTTTCTTTCTTTTTTCCTTTTTGTTTTTAGATTTTTATTTTTATTAGGCTGACAAGTGGGGCCCACAGTCCACCTCACCAAACAATTTTTTTCTCATATTTTTAATTTTCTCTCTCGATATTTTTGTTATTATTGGACTGATAGGTGGGGCCACCATGTCAGATTCGCTGTCTAAATTGAATCAGAGCGCAATTTGGGCAATCTGAGAAAACCTGGGCAAAATGTGGTACCCAAATGAGATTGAGCACCTATGTGGTATCAATCAGTAAATTTGGTGCGAAAAGAGGTAGTTTTATGCTATTAACTCCCATCCTGCGGTCCTGCCTGAAACATCTAATCTCTATTCTCCCCAGGCTACCTTCCAAGCTCCTGCCGGCAACGAGGCCGCGGTGGTGGACCTGCTGGGCCTGAACAAGGGCATGGCGTGGGTGAATGGCAACAGCCTGGGACGCTACTGGCCGTCGTACGTGGCCTCCGAGATGGGCGGCTGCCACCACTGCGACTACCGCGGAGAGTTCAAGTCGGAGGGCGACGGCCAGAAGTGTCTGACCGGCTGCAACGAGCCCTCGCAGCGGTACTATCACGTGCCACGCTCCTTCCTCAAGCCCGGCGAGCCCAACACCGTCATCCTCTTCGAGGAGGCCGGCGGCGACCCCTCGCGGGTCGGCTTCCACACCGTCGCCGTCGGCCCCGTCTGCGTGGAGGCCGCCGAGAAAGGGGACGACGTGACGCTGTCCTGCCAGCACGGCAAGACGATGTCGAGCGTCGACGTGGCCAGCTTCGGCATGGTCCGTGGCCAGTGCGGCACGTACGAGGGGCGAGGGCGGGTGCGAGTCCAAGGCGGCGTACCAGGCCTTCACGGCGGCGTGCATCGGGAAGGAGTCCTGCACGGTGCGGTACACCGACGAATTCACCGGCGCCGGGTGCGAGTCCGGCGTGCTCACCGTCCAGGCCACTGGCTGAAATGGGTTCTTCATCATTAGTTTGGCTGATTTAGTCTAAAGCTTGAGTCAAGGCTTGTGTGGTTGCGCGCCGCGACACAGAAATCTTCTTCAATCCGCGCCGCGCCTGCGATTCCGCGCCGTGCACCTCTAGGAGCAGGAGGAGCTCCGTCGAGGAGTCCCCTTCCGCCCTTGGTCCGTTCGGTGTCGGCGGCGGGCGGCTGATGTGCACCTCCTCCGCATGAGGTGTGCGGCGCTCCGTCGAGGAGTCCCCTTCCGCCCTTGGTCCCGTCGGTGTCGCCGGCGCGCGCGGCTTCTCTGCATCTCGTCCGCCGTTCATGGTCGCCGCCGGACTGAAGGCCGCGCAGCACGGCCGCTGCCGCAGGCGCTGCACCCGCCCCAGTTCCTCTGTTTCTCCTCAGCTGGATGAGGGGAACGAGAATGAATCCCATCGATCGAGCAGGCCGTCCCGGTTCGGTCTAGCCAGGTACTGTATTCAGAACGTATTTCGAAGTTAAAAATAATAATAAATCTGTATAAAGGAGAAACATGGCAAATTGTAAAGAAATTGATCTAATACATGGCAAATAGTAAAAGGCAAAATAAAGAGTGGCAAATAATACAGGTCCGAAGTAATCCGTGGCAAATTGTAAATTCTCCCGTTTATCGAGCGTCAATCGTGGTTCAGTGTGTGCCATTCAACCGCTGGTTGATTGCGAAACATGGTTCGGTTTCTCGTGGTCAAGAAAATGTCTGATTGATATATGAATTTGAAAGGAAATTCAAGTCTTGCAATTATCTGGTGTTTTGTATGACAAGAAGAGATTGTCAAGTCTGGGAGTATGACAACTGCAGGTCTGCAGCTTCTTTCGTTGATTCAAAAGCTCTCAGCTTGACCAGCTTCATTGCTTCAGCCTTCAAATCAATGATTTGCTCCACATCAGCAACAAAGCGACCAAGACACATTGTGAATCTGTGTGTAAAACAACAAAGTGGAACATAAGAAAATGCAAAAATGTGACATGGAAATGCATTGACAATTACCTGATGCACCATCACCTCCAACATTTTTTAAGGATACCTTCAACCAGACGTATCGGTTTCAAGAAAGAAGAGGTCAAGCGGCCGATTACAACGCATTTAGGCACATGCGTCTAAAACGTCATCCACCAAAACAAGAAAAGGGATCACTCGCCAACCCTCCACCTATCTACGGGTCCTAGGCTACCTCTGAACAGCCTAGCTGCCCGCCACAGGTCCGCCTCGGACTCTACCATCCTGGTGGCAGCCTCCATCGATGGTCTGTGACCTTCGAATACCACATTGTTCCTATGTCTCCACAGGCTCCAGCAGATCAAGGTGATCGCAGTCCACAAGTCCATCGCCTCAATACCTCCAAGCGCTTTCGTAGGTAGCCAATCCACTAGCCGGTCATCTTGGGCAGGGACCCAGTCCGCTCTACCCCACCTGCTCAGGAATGAGGACCAGACCTCTCTGGATAAGACACATCCGAGCAGCAGGTGGTCAATATCTTCCTCCACCTACTCACAAAAGGGCAGGCGGACGGTCTAGGCAACCCCCGTCGTCCTAGGCGGTCAGCCGTCCAACATCTATTCTTCAGTGCCAACCATAGGAAGAACTTGCACTTGTTCGGAGCTCGCGAGCGCCAGATCTGTTGGGATCCATCCATCCCAATCTTGCCCTCGAAGAACGCTCTGTAGGCCGAGCGACTTGAATATTTGTGGTGGGCCTCTAAGTTCCACCGAAACTCATCCACGACCCCTTCGGACAAAGCGAAACCCTCCACGTTGTCGGCCAGGGACAGCAGCTCGCGTAACTCACGCGCGTCAAGGTCAGGCGGTACATCCTCTAGCCATCCACCGGCGAGCCCTTCTCTGACTTGGCGGGAGCAACGGGCGCTCTTGGGCACTTTTAGGAGGAGGTTTGGTGCCACATCCTTCACACGCCCTCCAAGTAGCCAACTATCGGTCCAGAAAAAGGTGGAGGCCCCGTCACCCACGACTGAAGCGGTGGCCGCCTCAAACAGCTGTCGGACTGTACGGGGAACCTGGATGTTAAACTCACTCCAGGGCTTGGAGCTGTCCGTCCTGCTAAGCCAAAGCCATCTAGCCCTTAGCGCATGGTTCATAAGTCTCAGGTTCGGGGTACCGAGACCCCCCAAGTGCTTGGGCATGCATACTCTCTCCCACGCCACCAGGCAGTGTCCTCCACGAGCGTCCTTGCGCCCAGCCCAAAGGAAGCCGCGTATGATCTTCTCAATCGCCACGAGGGTCTTAACCGACAGATCAAGCGACATCATGGCAAAAACAGACACCGCAGAGAGGGTGCTCTTGACTAGCTCTAGCCGTCCCCCACGGTTGAGAAGTCCTGCACGCCATCTGGGAGGTGGCTGGCCACGCTATCCACAATGTATTGAAGTTGTGCCGCCGTCAGCTTCCTCAGGGAACCCGCCAAAGGCCACACCGAGACACTCTCGAACAATCTGATCCGTGATGATCTCCATCTTTGTCTCCTGGAGACAGACTATCTTGGCCCCTGTGGCTGACATCGCCTGAAAGATCACCGCTCTACGCGCCCCCGAGTTAAGTCCACGCGCATTCCAAATGGCAATCACAAGATCAAGTTCCAACATATTTATGAAAGCACAAACCATAGGAGTACAGGAGGCTAATCAAGGTACAACTACACACGCCTAAGCAAGGCACTCCACCGGCAGATCATCGGACATCGGCAACGCCTCAGGCGGCCATCCGAACAGGCTCAGTATCACGTCAATGTGCTTCTGTGGCAACGGCTGGCTGAAGAGATCCAGATACGTGTTCAGCGCATCGTCTCCGATGGTCTCGCCTTCCCTCACGATCTGCAGACGCGTGATCAGCTCACGCTGCTGGCGCTTCACCGGAGTTCCTGAGGCGAACTTTCCCCGGTGCCTGGCACTGCGTCGCACCGGTCCCGTGTGGATCCTCTTAGCACGGCTGCGCCTAGCCGGCCTGTGCAGAATCGCTGCCACGGGCTGGACGTAACCACTCCTGAACTGGTCCAAGTCCTGGGCCTCAGCCTCGCCATGCGAAGCCAGCCCAGCCACCGCCTCCCCAGCCTGTAGGGCTACCTAGGTTTGGGCCACGTCATGAGCTCGTTCCACATCAGACCCTCCTGCGGACAAGCTAATCGAGAAGAAGTCTAACACCGAGGTCGGTGATCCACAGCGTTGGCTCGCCCAGTTTTCCGGTATCCAGGGGGAGGTGGGCCCGCCGTTGGCAGAGGAGAGCAACATCTCACCCTCAAATCCACGTTTTGTCTCATAGCACACGAAACCTTGCACCTGATCTGATGCATCCAGAGACTGAAAAACAGGTATGTTTGAAATTTGAAAATTGGGCGCGCCCACAGCCTCTCGACCAGTCACGATCGGAGTGTTCTTTTGACCAGATCCTAGGCTCCACTCCAAACCCAGCCCAGGGGAGACCGCAGCTCCACATGCTCCACCACATCCCCCACGCCACGCGGCGGTTCATCATCGGTCAAGCCCACCAGAAGACCCAGCTTCAGTCCATGCCTAGGCCCAACAGAGCCACGCGCCGGCGCTCCATTGGCCAAGGCGGCCTCCAGCAGCATCGGATCCCACTGCATCCCAACAGCCGACGCAGGTGGGGCCCGCTCTGCGCCCTGGACTCGGTCCTGCGTACCTGCCAGCGAGGCAGCTTTTTCCACGGAGGAATCATCTCCTAGCTCGGGCGCCGCCGCAGCCGCCCTGTACCGGCCACCGTCGCGACGGCGATCTCCACTGGCCGCCACGCCCCTGCTCCGGCTGCGGCGCGCATTGGAGGGGGTTGGCCTTCTCTCCGTGGGCCCCGCGCATCACGGGCGTCCCCAGGGTCCCGACCGCGACCACCGCCGAGGCCACCGTCACCACCATCATCATCCGAGTCCGGCGAGCGTGGCCGCACCGGACCTTGCCTGCCCGCCGAGCAAAGCAACCGCACCGAGATGATATATTTGAGCATCGTCTTCTCTAGCGGCATCGGCTCCTCGCCCGGCAAGACAAGGGCATCGTCCTCGTCAAGGAGGTCGCCGGGCTCCTCTATCCATAGTTCTTTCTCTGCCGGGACGCGCTCAGGGTCGTCGACCCTCGCCGTGACGCTGAAAGTGCGCAGGTCCACTCCGCTCGCCGTCGACGCGCCGATCCCCTCGATCCAAGCCGTAGTTCCAAGTAAGGCTCCAGCCGTCGTGCGGTTCCACGCGTGCGCAGGGACGCCAGAGAGCTCGAGTTGCACCCGGTGGCGCATGGTACAGCTCACCGCTTGGAGCTGGCGGTTCCACGGGGAGAAACGAAGCGTGAAGCCCCTCCCGTCCACGACGCCGGCGGTTGCCACCTCATCACTGATCCTTCTGCTCGAAAAACGGAACAGGAAGTCCGCCGGCCAGTAGCGGTGGACGGAGAAGTTGTCCTCCGTTCTAGGCAACTGCCCTACAACGGCCCGCGCCGCCTCCTCCGGCGAGACGTGCTTGCAGCTGCCGGAGACGAAAGGGACCATCGCCCACTTGAGCGCGGCCTCGTCACGGTCGATCTACGCCGTGTGTGGGAGGATCACCACCTCCATCGTCGGCCTGTCCACCATGGGCTGCTTCCCATGCTGCCGTTCCTCGGCCGGCGAATGCGGCGGAGAGCGTGACCTGCAGTCGTTCCTCCCCAAGAGGAGGGGCGGAAAGTCTTCCTCCGGCGGCACCCAGCGGCCGCCAGCCTCCACGCCGCGCCAGCGGCCACGATCCTCATGCCGGCGGTCTCCACGGTCTCCACGACCTCCACGGTCTTGTCCAGCAGCCACGACATGGCGAGGCGGCGGAAAGCGGCCATCCATGCCGCTGCGGTATGGCGGGGCGGCGCGCGACGCCGCGGACTCCACAAGACCCGGCGGCGGCGAGGGAGGGTCCTGGTCGCCGATGTGCGTGTGCACCGGAGTGCGCCGCTGTTCCACAAAGCCCGACAGCGGCGAGGGAGGGCCCCGGTCGCCGATGCGCGCGTGCACCGGAGTGCGCCGCTGCTCCACGAAGCCCGGCGTCGGCGAGGAAGGCTCCCGGATGCCGATGTGTACCTGCACCGGAGTGCGTCGCTGCTCCACCTCCACAGCCCGAGGGCCTTGACGAGCACCAAACCACCGCTGCGGGCAGTTCCTGGCGAGGTGGCCGTCCTCCTTGCACTTCAAGCACTTCGTGTCGCTGGTGCAGTCCCGCGAGATGTGCCCCGGCAAGGTGCAGTTGAAGCAGCAGCCAGCGAGGTCCGGCGGCAGGTCGTCACGGATCACCAAGGCCGGGAGCTACGCTCCACGGCGGCGCTTCGGCCCGTCTCCACCATGGAGCCAAGGGCGGGGGCCATCCATTGGCGGAGCAGGGGGCGGCGGCGAGCGGGCGCGTCGCAGAGGTGCAACCCGCGGCGGAGAGGGGGCTGGCCTGGAGGAGACCGGCGTCGGGGAAGGCGTAGGGGAGCGGGTCGCCGGCGGGGTGCCGCTGCGGAGCACCTCGCAGTAGGAGCGCGGCGTGTAGTCCTCATCCTCGTCGGAGTAGTCGGCCCAGCGGCGTGACTGAGAGGACTCGGGCGGTGAGTCCATGGCGGAGGTCGGCGACGGCGAGGCGGCCGAGGTGGCCGCCGAGGCGCGCGGCGGGGCACCTAGCTCTACTCCTCCGCTCTCACGCTCTGCTCACACGCTCCCGAACCCGCCATCACCTCCAACATGGTATCGTCAACATTCTAAACTGCTCGATTTCCTACATTAAAGTCAGTAATAGAAGTCTCACGGGGTACATAATTTTCCTGTGTGGTATTTTTCGGAAATTAATGAAAAATTTAGTTAAAAATTTAGTTAAGTGTAGTTCAATCATAACTGAAAATGCAATTAAACGCCTAACATAAGTATACCTGTGCAATCATTGACACATCATTTTCCTCTGAATTTTCCACATTTAGCAAGTTGTATTCTTCTTCCTCACTTGCAATCACCGGCAATTTTTCTATATTCTTTAGAGAGTATAATGCACCGGAAGTCCTATAACTATTCAGAGGTGCCAAGTTAGTCCTAATTTTATGAAAATGCAGATTCGGATCCTATTAGTTTGTTAAGTGTGTCATCTCATGTCCTACCCACGCCGTATCAGTTTTGACTTGCACAAGTGGCAGGTTGACCACTACCATGTGGCAATTTATTCAACAAAACCTCCTAAACAAATTCTCTTTTAATATTTAGGCCCTTCAGTTTTAGATCCTCCCCTTCCTTGCCTTCTTGAGTTCTTGTACAGATCGAAGTCGAGCCCGGGCCAGAAGACCACGACGACCTGCACCTAGCCATGTCCAAATTAAATACTCGGGCTCATAGAACAGTGTTGCAATGAGGTTGGCATTGTGCTGCCATGCGCACAGCGAGGCAAGGTTGTGCCGTTGTGGTGCTCGCGACTGCGACCATAGGCGCGTAGCAAGCATGGTGTGCAACTTACAAAATGTGGAGCGTGTGGAGGCGCTTGTGGATGCCGCCCGATGCACGTTGGAGGATGTCTAGTTCCGCAGCAAGGCCGTGCTCCGGAGCTACCATGTCATCGATGGACGCGTCATGGACGTGGTCGTCCTCATTGTGTTCGTTGTCGTAGCCGAAAACAGGTGCACTGGTCGTCCGCCGCGACGAGGAGCAGGCGGCGGCGCAGTCATGGCCATCCACGGCGACGACGCGTGTCAGATCTACACGACCCACATGCCACATCCGGTGTTCCTCCGCCTAAGCCACGAGGCGGGCCGCCTCCCCGCGGCCTCCGACGCCCCGGGAACCACATCAGACGTCCAGCGTGCTAGACACCTAGATTTACCCCTTAGCCACGACTCCTTCTCTCTTGCCGCTGGCGCCGACGTGCTCAGCCCATCGCCCGCGTCCTTCTCTAGCAGCTGTGTCTTAGTGTCTGTCTTAAACCGACTGGAAGACGTGCTAGATGCCAGTACCCCGTCGTGGCATCGCCCCCGAAGGCTCGTGCTCCAGGAGCTTGACTTGCTGGGTGAGCTCGAGTAGGGTGCGGGTCTAAGTTGCCCGGATTTCCCGTAGAGTAGGTCCTCGAGCGAAGCCCGGCTTGGCTTCGATCTGTGATGGATGGCAAGAAGGGGATGCATCCCAAAGGAAAGGGCCACAAATTAGAAGAGGAACTTCTAAGGGGGTTTTGCGCAATAAATTGCCACATGGCAGTGGTAAACCTGCCACATGGCAGTGGTAAACCTGCCACGCGTGTAAGTCAAAACTGATGTGGCATGGGTACGACCTGAGATGATACACTTATCAAACTATAAGGACTTGCATCATCATTTTCATAGAATTAGGACTAACTTGGCACACCTTGAATTGTTTTAGTACTTACAGTGTATTTTACTCTTCTTTAAAATTCACCAAAAAATCACTAATATTCTCTGAAATTCACCAAACAATATTATAAAAATATTTTTTAAATCAATGAGGACAGAGGGCACTAACTTTTTGAATACTTCACAATTGTTGTTGAGAAATATACCACACTTGGGCCAATCATTGAGAAATGTCCTCACCCAGGTGTTAGGTGGTAGCTCCTCAACCAGTTCGTATGCTTCTTTGTCCAATACTTTCAAGCTATTCCATGGCTTCTTCCCACCTCTGAACTATTGTGCTTCTAGCAATCTTTCAGGGTTGATTTTTTAGGACTTTCCTCTGTGTAGCTGGTTAGAATTCTGCCATAGATGTCTAACACAAAATCTACGTTCTGGGTCAGGGAAAATCTCAAAACCTGCTTTGATAAAATATTCATGAAAAAAAATCAGTAAAATATAACAGAGACATATGTGATGTCAATGTTTGCACCTGTCTTTAGAAAAGACACTTTCTGTTTGCCTGACAGTATTGTCCGTGAATTCCCAAATATTTCTTCACGGTTTTGAGAAACCATCTCTAGTTTGCAGTGTCTTCAAATTGGTAAACATGTTTTCCTTGTGTACGTTCAGGTAAAATGTGCTCCCACTAGTACAGATAGACACATCGGATACCCCTCTATGGCAACAGCACGAGTTAGGCGACAGAAAATCGCGACATCCCCCGCGTGCCCGCACTGGGCCGTAAGGCAGGCCCACAACAAAGGCAACGGGTGAATATGGAATATATGTTGGCAACGGAGATTATTTTACCTCCGTTACCAATATGTACTCATCGCACATGGACATTACCGTAGTCTCCGTTGCCATTAGAAGTAGCCCGACAGCCCGCGGCATATAAGAACTTACGCCCTTCACTCTCACTCTCACTTCCAACCCTAGCCGCCGCACAGTCTCCTCTCTCTCCACTGTCTCGAATGGCTTCCACTATCGGCGCTGGTAGATCCGGCCATCGCGGACGCGGCTGCGGCCGCCCCACCCTCCGGGCCTTCAAGCAGCGGCAGCGGCAGCTGGTGTTGCGGGACGAGCGTGCGGAACAGGCCGCCGGCGCTCCGGCCCCCGCGGACGGTGCCCTGGGGGTCGTCCGTTGGCGCTACAGGAAGAGCACGGCGAAGGCTCCAGTGCTCCGCACCCTTCCGACCGCAGCCGCTCACTTGGCCGCCATTGTAGCTACCGCCAAATCCGCCAGGTGGGCTACCCCGGTCCCCTTCCTTGCTTTCGGAACCATCCGTCTTCCTCCTCCTCGTCGTCCTCGTCCTCGTCCTCCGACGACGAGGAAGAGGAGGAGGATCGTGATCTGGAGATCGCTTGCCAACTCTCCCGTGCCAATTTCGAGCGCCAGGACGCCCATCGTCGTCAGGGCGAGGCCGATCTGGAGGCGGCGCTCCTCCTCTCCGAAGCCTCGACCCAGGTCGAACGCGCCGAGGAGGCGGTCTTCCAGTCTGACCTCCAGGCTGCCATAGCCCTCTCTTTGGTCCACGGCGAGGGCAAGGGGCTCGAGGTGGAGGCGCCAGGGGAGGCCGGCGCTAGCTCTGTCGCCGGCGGCGACGCTAAGCGAGCCCGCCTCGCCTAATGTAAGACCCAGTTCAGTAGGATAGGATTTTTTTATTTTTGCTCGTTTCAGATGATTAGCTCTGTCCTTACTAGGCATTGTGGTAAGTAGCTAATTGTGTAGACATAGATTTGCACTGTTTTTAGTAGGCATTGTTTATACATAGATTTTAGCTGTTTTCTAGTTGTAAGTAGCTAATTGTGTAGACATAGATTTTCTCTGTTTTTAGTAGGCATTGTTTACACATAGATTTTAGCTGTTTTCTAGTTGTAACTAGTTAATTGTGTAGACATAGATTTGCTCTGTTTTTAGTAGGCATTGTTTACACATAGATTTTAGCTTTGTTTCTGTTATGCCATGATTAAAATTAGGTGACACCGTGTGATCTGGGGTGGCGCTAGTGATCCTTGTGATATGCACAAATACACATCGATCTTGTGCATCCTACTTGGCTCGCTTGCTCCATCCCTGAAATTTGTGTGTCCAATCTACCTATATATGAGGCATTGTTTAGGCTATGTTCTAGTTGTAATTAGTTATATATTTTCTGTAATGCCGATGATTAAAATAAGGTGACACTGTGTGATTCGAGGGTGGCGCTAGTGATCCTTGTGGTATGCACAAATACCGATCTTGTGCATCCTAATTGGCTCGCTTGCTCCATTCCTGAAATTTGTGTGTCCAATCTACCTATATATGAGGCATTGTTTATGCTATGTTCTAGTTGTAATTAGTTCTATATTTTCTGTAATGCCGATGATTAAAATAAGGTGACATTGTGTGATTCGAGGGTGGCGCTAGTGATCCTTGTGGTATGCACAAATACCGATCTTATGCATCCTACTTGGCGCACCAGCTCCATCCCTGAAATTTGTGTGTCCAATCTACATATATATGAGGCATTATTTAGGCTATGAATTTATTTGTCTTGTGTATAGAATGAAGAAGCTTATCTTTTGATTTTTTTTCATCTCCTTTAGGGCGAGGAGGAAACCTGGAGACTATGCGGCGGCCGTGAAGGCGTAGGAGCGGGGCTCCGTCTACACGGTCCACTGAAGTCGCGCCTCCAGGAGCATGACTTTTGTGCAGTACTAAATAGGTAGAAGAAGACCACGCAATGAAGCTGGGCGAAGAGGAAGGTGAAGAACCGGTGGCCGTCAAGCAGGAGCCAAGGCTCCGTCGATGGCGCAGCAGGCGTCACCGGCTTTTTTTTTTCCTTTAGCCCTCATTACAAACGGTCAAAAATTAATCTCCGTATCTCATGTAACGACTCTAGGCAACGCTTATATATTATGCCTATTGCCAAACTTATTGCAAACGATAAAAATCTTCATTGCCATTGAAAGGCTTCACATCAGTGACAGGGGCGGGGACATGGACCCTTTCTCCATTTCCGATGAGGGTTTTGGCCCGTTTCCGATGTGTCGTTCTGTACTAGTGTCCCTTGGTTTGTTTTTCTCAGTTCAGTAGCATAGCTCTGCAATAGATTTTATTGCTCTGCCAAGCTTGGGCCTTGAAGGTAGCATATTCCATGCTTTAGGAACGGTTCTTGCAAATTTCTTCAAACTCGTGTTCTTATCAATTCTAAAAGACTCAAGGTACTTGTCTACTAAGAACTTGTATGTAAACCCTATGACTTGCCATTTCTTTGCACATGTGTGATCATCTAACAATTGTTTCATCATAAAATACTTTCATCTGTTATCGTATGAGGCCCAATTGGTACCAAGGAAAACCTTCTACACACCTGGTAGCAAGTTGTCGAAGGATAGTTTTCACGATCCCACGGCCATCTCACTTCCGAGGATTAGGAGCGAGTTTATTTGTTCGGCAGGCGGTGCATGTCAACAGGTTTGAGTCGTAGATGATATAGATGAAGATTCCCCAGACTTATTCATGGAGTGGCTACAAGATCAGTACAAAGGTTGGCTTCGACGAGTTTAGATTAGAGAACTTTGCTCGGCGGGAGGTTTTTGTTGAATCTAGGGCTTAAAGCTAGGGTTTACAGAGGGATGTTCATGGCGAAGCTTCGGCGTGAACTGAAGGTGAAGACCTTAATGGGGGGTTCTTCGGTATATATACTCGCTGGTAGATGTCTGAGGCTTGTACGCCTAGGGTTTGTTCATGCCTTGTATGTGAAGTCTTGATCTTGTAGCTTTCCTTCAATGTAATTCGCGGAGAGGTAATTTTTGGAAGCCATGGTGCAGCACGACAGGTCTAGGTCGATGGAAGAGCTTATAGAAGCAGGCTATCAGCTAGGGCAGTCTTTGGACGTCGTGGGCCATGAGTGCTGCAGGTCCATATGCTTATGGCCTAATCCACTTATCTCTGACCAAGCCTTTTGCTATCATTGTTGGCATAGAAACATCCACGCTGTCCTTGCAGCTGCATTCTCTTTATAGCTTTCCTCAACAGTTGTGCAAAAAAGACCGGACCAACTTTGAGTTTTGGATTGGAAATGTCGGCAAGTGCAAAGTTCTCTAATTTAAACTTCACTTGCTCATCATCAGAGTCAAGAAGTTATAGTTCATCTTCAGATTCATCCAGCTGCGCTTCCTCTGCTACTTTCTTTCCCTTCATATCTCCAATTCCTCAATGAATCCCTCCTAAAGGTCATCGTCTCCTTCAGTCAAATCATAGTCATTGTCAACTATTTCCTCCTGATAGTCAGACTGTAATCAAATTCACATTCATTGTAAAAGTTGGTCCTCCTCTTCTATCTGTGTTTTTTGTCAACTTATTCAACTAGAACTTTGCTAGGATTGATTACAAGAGAGATGTGCAACTGGAACTGAACTACATAATCATTGCAATATCCCCTCATAATTTCACCATAATCAAGAACGTTTTCACAACTGCAATTGTTACTGCCATATTACTGCAATCATCATCATTTCTTACATATGCCAAAACCAAAGTTCTTCACAGACAAACACCAAAGGACTCTCAAAACCTCACTCATGACAATACCAATATCTTCCCACACCCTGTCCAAAGCTAGGATATTCCACTAATCACTCTGACAGAAATCCATCACTCCACCAATGTATGATGTGTCAATCCCAGAACCAACTAAAAATCGACCATAGTTGACGCAACAGTGAAGTACTGACCAAGATCATCTGCGCGAAGTGGATAACAATATTCAAGCAAATATCATCACACAATATTCAAGCACAAATCATTATAAGTAAACACACTGAACCTACTAAAAATTGACTGACAATTGTCCATCTACAAAAAAATACACTTAAATTATTCATATAAGCAACAAACTGAACCTCGTGACCCCTATTCATGTATTGAAATTTGACTGGAAATTCAGATAAGCCACTGACTTACCTTCCTGCTACCATTGATCATCTAGAGTCCAAAATTAAAAGTTTACTACTCTCTCATATTGTTTCCTGCTACCATATATCTATATTATAGATATATCCGATTCGGCGATAATTAATATGAATCAGGGCGTACTAAGTAACCAACATCATGCTTGGTGTATCACTTACATACACAAAATCAACAATATATTCTAAAATAATTCATATAAAAACAGAAACCACTCTTTTCTTGCTTTTTGTTCAGCTGACACCTAACACCAAGACACACATCACCACGGTGAGAAGAATCTATGGACGAACCCTACCTAAACAAGCATAAAAACTATCGCGGTGACGCCGATGAGGACAGTTTGAGAAAAATATTTGCCGTACGTTGCCCATCTTGGGCTTTCCATTATATAGGAACAGGGAGTTACAGGAGATCGATCGATCCTACAATCCAGGATCTGATCGAGTCGGCTTGTGAATCAAACCGGTACAAGTACATGTACAAATACGGTATACATACAAGCTACCAACTCTAATACATCCCCTCAATCTAAACCGCTGTGCACGAGGTTGAGATTGGCGCAAAATCTGCGAAGCAGCTGTTGAGTAGCTGGCTTGGTGAAGACATCGGCTAGCTGATCTCCTGTACTGATGTATGGAACATCAAGAGCTCCCAAGGCAACTTTCTCTCGCACAAAGTGGAAATCGATCTCGATATGCTTCGTGCGAGCATGAAACACAGGGTTGGCGGACAGGTAGGTGGCTCCAAGATTATCGCACCATAACACAGGTGGCTTGGACTGATGAACACCGAGCTCCTTTAGTACTGACTGAATCCATAATGCTTCAGCCGTGCCATTTGCAAGAGCCTTATACTCTGCCTCAGTGCTCGACCTTGATACCGTAGGTTGCTTGCGAGAACTCCACGATACAAGGTTCGGTCCAAGAAAGATAGCAAAGCCTCCAGTGGACCGTCGATCATCAGGACATCCTGCCCAGTCTGCATCAGTATAAATATTCAGAACAGTAGACCCTTTCTGAATTCGCAACCCTGTAGACACCGTTCCCTTCACATACCGAAGGATTCGCTTGACCGCCTCATAATGCTCCGTAGTGGGCTGTGACAAGTACTGGCATACCTTATTCACCGCAAACAAAAGATCAGGTCTGGTTAGCGTCAGATACTGCAACCCTCCAACGAGACTTCTGTATCTATAGACATCATCACTAGCAAGCTGTTGACCGACATCCCTGGACAGCTTCTCAGTGGTGGACATAGGCGTTGAGACAGCCCGACAATTCTCCATATTCGCACGATGTAGAAGATCAAGTGCGTATTTATGCTGAGTAAGCACTACTCCCCCTGAATTGTAGGCAGCCTCAATGCCTAGAAAATAGTCAAGACGTCCAAGATCCTTAATAGGAAATGTACCGGCAAGAGTCTGAACCAAGCGATCAACCGCAGCAGGAGAAGAACCAGCAATGACAATGTCGTCAACATATACCAGCATGTAGAGGGTAACACCAGCATGAGCAAAAATGAAGAGAGAAGTGTCGGCCTTGCTAGAAAGAAACCCAAGCTCATGAAGCTTATCACTCAGGCGCGCATACCTGGCACGAGGCGACTGTTTCAGGCCATAAAGAGCGCGCTGAAGTTTGCACACATGCTGCGGGCGCTGGGGATCCTCAAAACCAGGGGGCTGCTGCATATAGACCGTCTCGTCAAGAAAACCATGGAGACAAGCATTGCTAACATCCACTTGACGAAGGCACCAACCACGGGACACTGCAAGGGACAGCACCAAACGCACCGTGACCGGCTTCACAACGGGACTGAAAGTGTCATGGTAATCGATACCATACTGCTGAGTGAAGCCACGCGCAACGAGGCGAGCCTTGTGTTTATCCACCGAGCCATCTGGACGGAATTTGGTCTTGAAAACCCATTTACTGCCAACAATATTGGTGCCTGACGGTCGAGGAACCAGAACCCATGTTTGGTTACGTTGAAGTGCCGGGAACTCATCCTCCATAGCGCTTCGCCAAGCCGGATCAGTACGGGCAGAGCGATGGGAAACTGGAGTAGCAAAAAGAGCACGGCGACGATACGGATTATACCGAACAGTCCCATAAGTGTATTCCTTCGGACGATGAATGTCATGCTGCCGACGAGTAACTATCTGACGAGGCGGCGGCGGAGGAGGTGGTGGAGCCTCAGAGACCGACGAGTCGGAGGCAGTGGCAGTGCTGCCTGGCGGCGGAGTCTCGCTGAGATCGTCTTGGGCGGTATTAAACGACCCAGCAGCCGGTGACCCAGCAGACGGCGACGAAGGAGCCTGCTGGGCCGGCCCATGCGCGCTGCGGGGCGAGCCAGAGGCCGCATCGGGAGACGCACCCGTCCCATGCACCAGCGGCGGGGCATGCACGTCGATCGGACGTGCTTGACTATTTTCTAGGCATTGAGGCTGCCTACAATTCAGGGGGAGTAGTGCTTACTCAGCATAAATACGCACTTGATCTTCTACATCGTGCGAATATGGAGAATTGTCGGGCTGTCTCAACGCCTATGTCCAAAGGACTCCCGATGGTGGCCATGGCGTCCGCGAAGCCCTTCATCTTGTGATAATAAGCGGCGGCCGTCAAATCTTTCTTCTTCAGCGACACAAGCTGGCGCTTGATCTGCCTCACGCCAGCGCGGTTCTGGGCGGAGAACATGCCCATGAGGCACTCCCACACGGCGGCGGAAGTGTTTCTCCCGACCATCTGGCCGAGGATGTCTTCTGACATCGACCCGACGAGGACGCTTAGGACCCTCTGATCCAGCGTGTGCCAGGTCGTATATTCAGGGTTGGCGACGCTGACAGCCGCGTCACCGGTCCCCTGCGTTACGGTCTTTGGCGGCACTTTGCAGCTGCCGTCAAGAAAGCCGAAGTAGCCCGCTCCGGAGATGCTCGGAACCACCTGCGTCTTCCAGAGGAGGAAGTTGTTCCTGGCCAGACGCACAGTGATCGTGGACGAGTTGATGGGGGCGAAGGTGGATGCAGCCGCCGGCGAGATGATGGCACCGGCGGTTGTCGAGAGCGACATAGCGCTGGAGGTCATGGCGGCGGAGCAAGGGGGCTAGCGGCGGCGGAGCAAGGAGAACCTAACCCTAGGCGGATCGAAACAGGCTCTCGCTCTGATACCAAGTTTGAGAAAAATATTTGCCGTACGTTGCCCATCTTGGGCTTTCCATTATATAGGAACAGGGAGTTATAGGAGATCGATCGATCCTACAATCCAGGATCTGATCGAGTCGGTTTGTGAATCAAACCGGTACAAGTACATGTACAAATACGGTATACATACAAGCTACCAACTCTAATAAGGACGACGGTGCGGAAAAACATATGTTGACCCACTCACCGTAAAAGGACGGTAGTTGCCGCTCCTCGGGACGACGAGGTGCCATGGCTTCAAACACCATGGCGGCGTCGCAGTGGTCCTCTCCTAGTTCGTTGCGACGATGCTGAAATCCTAGCCACGATTGACCTTCATTTTCGTTTCCGTTCCTTGTCCAACTGTGACACACTGACCGCGCGGAGAAGGGGTTTTGTGCAAAATCCACGCTCAGGTCCGTTCGTTCAACAAAAATAAAAATATGCATCTCCGGCCTTTGGAGTCTTTCGAACGGTCAAATACTGGGTCACACAGCGCCATGTCATCAAATAACGTAGCCAATCTGTAGGAGTGACCGTATGCAAGCACGCGGAGCAACTTTCACAATACTAAAAAAACTTGTTTCTGATTTTCGTGACCATTTCGTGCATTTCGGACAAGTTCAGCACTGTACATGCTTTAACGCTTTATTCAAACGGACAAACACAGGAAGCCATCGACTTAGTTTATTCACTTGTGATACCAAGAAAACCTTTCGGCCAATTGGTTCGATCAACCCTTGCCAAGCTAGCTAGCCGCTCGGCCGCCACATCATCAGCCTTGCCCAACACAGCGAGAAACGCCTAAAAAAGAGCACATAGCAAAGTGGCTTGGGAGCACAAGACACGAATTTGATACTTACTGGGTGGCGAAGTAACATGGTACACAAAATTGTTCCGGACTTGACAAAGCACGGTGAAAGATATCCGGAGAAGAAATAGATTAATGTTGTGACTAGTAAATTCACGGCAGAGTTCGAATTCGGCAACACGTTTTCCTTGTGCGGATCGATTTGTATTTTGTGGGCTGGCGGATGCAAGTTGTATGGATGCATTTGAATGTTCATGTGAGGACTTCCAGTTGGGCATGCTAGTTCACACTCTAGTGTATACACTGTTACACCTAAAATATCTAAATGCCATGACACAAGAAGAAATCAAAAAGACTCCCCTCCATAACCTAGTCACTAAGCAAGCTGCTAAATCCTCGTCGTTGTGCTGTGCGTTGCTTTATCACTCCCCACTGAGTACGGCCGGAGGGCGACATGAACCAAAGCATGTAAAACCGGAGAGGTATCAGAATAGATGATTTGTCTAAGTAAAGCACGGGCCCCGATTAAAGGAGAGGAACGGAATAACCAAAAAGCCAGGAGCCGGGCCCACCCGTCAGCCCTCCTCGTCTTCCTCCCACCTTCGCATCAGCTCCAATTCTTTGCTTCCCTCGTCGGCCATCCCCGTTCTCCACCAAAATGAAAAAGGAAGCTAGCTGCTGCCGCAGGGAGGCTAATCCCCCGAAAGCCACAAAGCGAAAAAGCGAACTCCACACTCACACACACACAGTCCCCTCAGCATCGCACTCTTAAGACGATGCCTTGCCCCACTCCGCTGCCTTCTCCCCCCTTCCACACCACCACCACCACCACCACCAACATCACCACCGCCGCCGTTTTTTCTGTGCTCGATCACCGCAACCATCGCGTTGTACACCTCCGGGAAGCGGCATGTCCATGTCGAGCGGCGGCGGGCCGTCGGGGCCGCAGCGGCAGCGCTCCATGGGGCAGCGGAACATGTCGCGGGCAATCACCATGAGGACGGACGGGTTCTCCGGCGAGGAGCCCGGGGACATCATAGAGAGCGAGCTCGTGCCCTCCTCCCTCGCGCCCATCGTGCCCATTCTCCGCGCCGCCAACGAGATCGAGGAGGAGAACCCGCGCGTCGCATACCTCTGTCAGTATATACTCCTCTGTTTTCGCTTCGTTTGGGATTGGGAATGACCATCACTTTCATCGCTCTCTTCGTTTCCGCTCCTCTGTTTTTCTGCCTGACTTGTTTCCTGGGCGCTCAACAAGGCCGCTTTACTGCGTTCGAGAAGGCGCACACGATGGATCCAAACTCAAGTGGGCGTGGAGTTCGGCAGTTCAAAACCTATCTACTGCATAGGCTGGAAAAGGTATGAATGCACATGCTGCTGACCTGGATGCTCAACACCATAAGTAGTAAATCAACAGCACAATAAAAACAGAGGATTGTCATGATACGGCCAAGTCATATTATTAAAGGAAAATAATATGAATGGCCACGTTCCTGCATTTGTTCCTCTGCTCAAGTTATTGGCCCAAATGCTGCAGACATTCGGTATCGGGTCACAACTCAAACTATACAACCTGATGTTCCTCATTTAACTAGACGCTTCCTCAATTAAATGATCCAACCATATTCAACTGATGCTTACTTTTCTGTATATGTCTTTGTTAATCCCTGCACAGCTGCACTACATACACCCCTTTCATGTACCTTCATGTCTGCACACACGAGGCTGCTACATGCACACATGCCAAGCCCACACTGTTGCCTTAGCGGGCTTGCCCCATGGCCGCTGCCAACATATGCCTCCAAACCAATAACATGTCGATCTATGCATCTTGGATATATAAATAATCATATAACACTCAAATACAATCATTGTGCCTCCATATGTTTGACGTTTTATATTTGGCAGGATGAACAAGAGACAAAGCCATACTTGCGTCAACCGATGCAAAGGAGATTCAGAGGTTCTATGAGCACTATTGTAGAAAGAATCTGGAGGAGGGCCTGAACACGAGAAAACCGTAAGCTTCAGTGTGCATTGCATTAACAATCTTCTTGTAAAAAAAATGCCATCCCTAAGCTATGTTCACCTTTTTGTTTATGACATAGGGACGAGATGGCGAGATACTATCAAATTGCATCTGTCCTTTATGACGTGCTAAAAACCGTGACACCAGAAAAGTTTCACTACGAGGTTCTACATCCAGCAATTGCAAATTATTGCAACATGCTGTTTCATCTTCATGACTTCCTTGCACAACACCAAACATTATAACTTGGAACATTTGTTTTGCAGTTTGATCAGTTTGATCAGTATGCTAAAGGGGTTGAAAAGGAGAAAGCTTTATTTTCACACTACAACATTCTACCCCTTAATATTTCTGGTCCCACACAACCTGTCATGGAAATACCTGAGGTCTGTAAATTTCATTCGGACTATTTTATTTAATACACATGTGTATGAATGATTTTCTTTGCCATGAAAACTGCAGATAAAAGCAGCAGTGCGCCTTCTTCGGACGATGGACCTTCCAATGCCAAGGCCAGATATGCCTACCGTATCTGAAGAAACAGATGGACCTATTGTTCGTGACTTACTCGATTGGCTTTGGCAAACATTTGGATTTCAGGTGGAAACCAACAAATACTTAATTATATTCTAAACTATAATGTGATCAAATTTTGTATGACTATACATGATCTTGAAATTTCTGGTTTTCTGTTTCCTACTTTTTACTGAAAACTGTGGAGGAGGCCATGGAAAAAAGTTATATTGCAAAGAAAATATATACATGAGAGACGGGGACCGTACAATGGGTCAAGGGGATAGATGGGGAAGGTGGATAACTGGATAATCTGGATATACACACAAAGACTAAGCAAGCTGGTCAAACCAAGCTTTGAGAACAGCTCCTCCTTCATCCCTTTTGTATTGTGATGACTTTCATCCAGTTATGTCTTTCTAACAGTTCTGGCCAGATTGCAGAATAATTGGTTTGGCATGGAGCGCAGATACTTAATGCTTATCTTATGCTAATGAACGATACACTGTGGGGTTATACTACACATGTTTTTTTTTTTTTGAATTTTCTGTTGTATATTACTCAATCAATAAAGAAGTGTTAGATAGAGGGTTACAATCACATGTTATTATTTTTAGCGCAAAGTAATGAAATCGAAAATTTAAAAGTTGTCTACAAACGTTCATGAATCATGCTAGGCGTTTTCGAGTCACTAGAGTTGCGGATTTATAGATAACTTTAGTGAAAAAGTTATATGCTGGTTTTGTGTTGGGTGGTTAGGCACCGAGTTGTTATATTATTTGTTTAGTATTTCATACTCTGTTTGACTTTATTTGTTGTAGAAAGGTAACGTGGAGAATCAAAAGGAGCATTTGATTTTGCTGCTTGCTAACATTGATATGAGAAAAAATGGTAGTGTCGACCAGGGCGGAGGACAAAATCACATGGTAAATCTTTTCTGTGAACAATGTTTTGCTCGATAATGCTGAATCAAGTCAATTTCGTGGATCCCTTTTGCAGATGGTTTTAAGCTCCTATGAGTGTCCATGTTAAACTTATTCATGAGCTTGTAATATCACTTGCAGATACATAGAAATACAGTGATGCACTTGATGGATAAAGTTTTTCAGAATTATATTTCATGGTGCCGGTATCTGCATTTGGAGTCAAACATCAAGTAAGTGATATAAACTTTTGTTACGCGGCTCAAACTTATTCCTCGCTAACTGCGAATAATTTTCATGCAGAATTTCGACCGATGCCTCCACACTACAACCAGAGCTTCTTTACATCGGGCTGTATTTGCTCATTTGGGGTGAAGCTTCTAATGTTCGATTTATGCCTGAATGCCTTTGTTATATCTTCCACCATGTAAGTAGCAATCTTGTTCTTGCATCTGAAGTTTCTGCTTTTGAAACATTTCTTGAATGGGATTTTTTCATTTAACTTCCTACTTTCTTTGCTGTTTTATTGAAAATCTTGTATGTTCAGTTGCTTTTAAAACATGCACTGTGGCGTAATGCTACAAAGCAGTAAGTGCCAAAAAAAAATCATTATATATAGCTATATAAGCTTATGAGTGGCATAAGGGTAAAGTTCATAGACTATTTAAGTATTTATATGGCAGTGATTATATAATCATGTGATGAGAAAAGTCTTATGATCCTGTTCTGAGGGTCACGTTGTCATGGTACTGTATACTCCTGATAACAAAAAATTCTGACTATACTCAGTTATGCATAACTGATTCCTATAGATTATCACACACGTGAAAAGAACGACTTATGTGGAAAACAGGGGTGTCGGGAAATGCACATGATGAGGGTTTATGAGGAAGATGCTTTTCATTGGCTGATTATTTCAAAATACCTATACCACACTATACACAGTTTTGCTATGTTTGTTTTGTAAATTCAGGAGCCCTTTACATTTTAGCACATTTTTTAGGCACCGGAAAAGAACATGCTTTTTACCAGGTGTAAATGGTGTAATGCATAAACCCATTACTGCTTATGGATGAGCATAAACTCCAAAGAGAACTATGTAACACTGAACTACAGAAAATAATAGCTGACTTGACAGATAGTTGAAGTGTCTCCCTTTGTTCTTCGATGTTCTTATCACATTTTGTATATTTTGTTTTGAAATGACAATATTCACATATACTTTTGAAATGGGAGCTGCATGCAAAACTGCTGTTAGAGTTTCACATTTTTCTCGTAAACAGATCCCGAGGCTAACGTGCATTGGCATGTCTTGAACACACACTAACTTCTTGACCAATCTTATTTACCCTAAATTCATGATCTAGATGGCAAGGGATTTATATGACATAATATCTGATAGAAGAGAAGATTCTTTTGACCCGCCCTTCCGGCGAGAGGGGAGTGATGATGCATTTCTACAGCTGGTTATCGAACCCATCTACAGTGTTATTCTCAATGTATGCAGTCAGATGTCTTATATAACATTTCCTTGCCAAATGTTCTTGGTTATGCTTATGTAATTTAATGTTCATTTGATGCGAAAGGAATCTAAAATGAGTAAGAAAGGTACTGTGAGCCACTCAAAGTGGAGAAACTATGATGACCTGAATGAATACTTTTGGTAAGTTACTCTTAACAGTTCATTTCTTACTGGTCACTGTTTTTGTTATTAACCTCCACTTTTTCAGGTCAAATAAATGCTTCAAACAGCTAGGATGGCCAATGAATCGAGCCTCTGACTTTTTTGGGGATCCTACAAAAACTAAAGATGACACTGAGGTTACTGACTAATCCCTTGCATAATTTTTGTGCACCAGATACTGTTTGCAATCTTGCATAAGAATAAGAGGTTAATGTCGAGTTTCCACACTCAGGTTGCATCATTATCATAGCATACATCATTGATTTGTTGAACCCTGTTTTAGTACGGTGCGAACAGACTAAAGTAGTTCACTGTCAGAAGTTGTAGTTATTCACATAACGACCAACTAAAAGAAATTGCAGATATGGAACCAGCAATATTTTTTAGTTGTACAATTAGAATATGGAGTTTTTGCATGGCGACTCTGCAATTGGAGAATTGTGAGTAGTGATTTTTTTCTAGTAAAGCACATCTGTGGTGAACATTTTATACTCTAACAGCCTCTAGAACAGCGGCCACCCTGGCATGGTCTCATATTATTTGGTCAACCATTCTCATTTAACAAGATTTTACTGTTTGGTATCAAATAGTCCCTCCGTTCCTAAATATAAGATGTTTTAGCTTTTTCCTGATTCGTACGTATTCACTCATTTCAGTCCGTATTTAGTCCCCAGTGAAATGGCTAAAACATCTTATGATTTGGAACGGAGGAAGTATATTTCTACTCCTGCTACTAGTTAAAAGTTATTTTTGGAAACGCTATTAGTTAGTAGTGTACAGTATATTTTTATGTAATGTGTTACTTGTAAGCTTCTCTATAAATGTGTGAAAGTATGTACTTAATGATTTTAGAATAATATCAAGATTCATAAAAGACTGCAAGCTCCACAGTGGAAATCAGATAACGGAAACTTTGAAAAGATTTCTGCGTTGTTGTAACGTTTATTTTTTTAGATAATGGAAGCTTTTATTTCACTCGACCTCTACATTATAAATGCATACGGCCGAACTTATTACAATGTTACAAGTTACCAAAACTTGGCCATAAAATTGATAGCCCCAAAAGACGTCTAGACAAGCCAACAGAAGTAGGTTGTGACTAAATATTATGCATAGCCAAACGGAGGAAAAACCAGTGCAGCCCTGGTCTTAACGACTTATCTATCCCCTGAGCTATAACCCAAAAATATGTGACATGCTAAGGGGTGGAGTGATATTAAAAGCTAAGTTCACAGTGCGCCATGCAATACATGCCGAACCACAATAATAAAAAGGTGTTGGTTACTTTCTTGTTCATGAAAAAAGCTGCAACGAGTGTTGCGCTGCCACTTCCATTTAATCAAATTATCTTTAGTGAGAACTGTATTTGCACGCTTGGTTCATATGCGTATTTCTGAAAGAAATTCAATCAAATTATATATCTTTGTTAGCATAATCAAACTAACTTCAGATGTGTGCACTATACAGCGACATGGTCGTTCAATTAGGAGACGGAGGATGTCCAAAACAAATTTTGTTGAAGTTCGTACATTTTTGCATCTCTTCAGAAGTTTCGATCGAATGTGGGCTTTTTTCATATTGGCTCTACAGGTATGAACTTAATCATTCGTTTAAAAGATGGCATGGTCTTTATTTGCATATCATGTGTTTCTTTTTTCTCTTAGGCCATGATAATTATTGCATGGAGCCCTTCTGGATCACTTTCTGCTATATTCGACCCAGCTGTTTTCAGAAATGTTATGACAATATTCATAACAGCTGCATTTCTGAACTTCCTTCAAGGTGCGGATGTACTTTGGGACTCAGGAACTTCCTGAATCTCGTAACCTTACTTTAGTTGTTATGTTCCTTTTTTTAAGAAGACCTTTCTTAATTTCCTTCTGGGATCTCAACAAATTTTAAAAATTACGTTGGTTGTTTTTATTCCAATGTTCTACAGTATCTAAACTGTCTGCTAAAAAAATTTCAGCCACACTTGAGATAATTCTTAATTGGAAGGCTTGGAGGAGCCTGGTGTGCTCACAGATGATACGACATGTTCTGAAATTTGTTGTAGCTATTGGCTGGTTGATAATTCTTCCAGTGACGTACTCAAGTTCTATTCAAAATCCCACAGGCCTGGTCAAGTTCTTCAGCAACTGGATTGGAAATTTCCAGAGTCAATCGATTTTTAATTTTGCAGTTGCTCTTTACATGTTGCCGAACATTTTCAGTGCCTTGTTTTTTATATTTCTACCAATTCGAAGGGTGTTGGAACGCTCAAATTCTCGCATTGTAAGATTCCTTTTGTGGTGGACACAGGTATATTTGAGATCTATCTACATGGCTCGGTAGAATTGATTGCATTTGTCGTTTCTCACATGTTGTTTACTTATCAGCCAAAATTATATGTTGCCCGAGGCATGTATGAGGACACATGTTCACTCCTCAAGTAAGTCTCTTTGTCTTCTTCATTTGTTGCAAGTAACTCTCTGTTTTACCATATTTTCCTAACACTATTTTTTTTTGATAAAATAGGTACACGACATTCTGGATTCTATTGCTCATATGCAAACTTGCCTTCAGTTATTATGTCGAGGTTGGTATAGTCTAGGCACTATAATAACGTTTGCGATTTATCACTGTGAATTTATTACCGGTTGTGTAAATGGGTTTATGTTTTATTGGTTTGTATTGCCTCAATCTAATCCAACAGTTATGGTTTGATTGGCGCTAGACAGTACAATAATAACAACCAAGCCTTTTTCCCATGCAAGTTGAGATAGGCTATATATGAAACCCAACATTTGCGCTAGACGGTAATTACGTAAATTTATACTCCACTAGATTCAAAAATAGATGTCCTTTTAGAAAGTCAGCAGTCAAAGCTCTTTATCTTCGACCACTAGTTGATTGAAAATGACTTAAATTGATTAGATGAAAATTGTATCATTGGATTGGCATAAAACTTTGTTCCACAATATATGTTTTATTAGATTTACATACTTATTCAAAAAGTAACTGTCAAAGTTACGTATTGGATACTGCGAACACAAAACTTCATCTATTTTGCAACAAAAGGAGGAGTAAGTTATTTGTCATGGCGCTTTTGTAGACCAGGTGAGCAGCTATTTCCTTACTACATGATTACATTAGCTACCGACTTGATATTTATCAAGGTATGGATGGATTCTCCATCTTTATAAATAGCTTAAATTTTTGGGTGGATTAGTTGGTTAAAGAATCAACATTATATAAGGGACTTGATCATATGCCCCACTTTACTTGCACTTTGATAATTTGACCTGTCCTTGAGTCATTGACAAGTGGACCTAGTAATATTTAAGCCCAGATGTCTGCATTCTGAGACTTGTCACTACAATGCTGAGAAGGGATTTTCGAGGATGCAAATCCGCAAGTACCACCAACATTGGTTGATTCGACTCACGGCCTCATGAGTACGAAGGAGACAAAGTTTTCTTAAACGTGCGGCCCATAAATCTATATTAGTCTTACTGACTAGGCTTCCAGGTGGTCCAGGCTGATCCATGACCCAGACGGCCAGACGTGGTCTCCCTAGAAACCATCGGTCATTCCAAAAGTTGGCTTGACCTTGCCAAAATGCTCCTTTACCAGCCTACAATGTGTAAATGTGCCTGCGCCGGACATTTGTAATGGAACAGAAAACAAAATCACTACAGATTCTGAAGAGTATCAAGCATCATATGGCAAAATGATATAAGATGAGTATCAAGGACAAAGCTAGCTTATGGGCATGGTTGGTGACACAGGTGTGCCAGTGTGCTTGTGATGTTACTTCAAGTCTAGGGTGTCACGTTCTGGGCTGCGGCCTTTCGCTCGATATAACTCATGCAAACTCTAGCTATCAATGAAATGATACACAGAGCTTCTGCATAATTGCAAAAACTATCAGTTAACATGAGTGATCAAGGTTCCAGTTCCTAACACATATGATCTGTCCCGCTGTTAACACGATGATGCAAAACAATATATTATTATACCCTAAAAATTATGAGCAACACAATTTATTATTATACCTTAAAAAATATGACAAGTGTATGTATATGCACACTCAATTTTGTCAAATCATACTTAGAAAGAGAACACCCAAAAGTTACAGCAATTATAGCCTCTTACCAATGTTAGATATTTTGCCAGTAAGTATTTTACATCTAGTAAGCTTCCTCGTGAGCCTGTGGGCTCCCTCAAGTCAAGATTGCAAGCAAGCAATCCAACTACGAGTTCTCACCTCGGTTTCTTTCCCACTCCCGGGCTGGCAGTAGTTCCCTGGGAAACTTCCCCTAGTCTAGGGTCAGCTCTGAAACCACTTGTAACACCCTAGCCAATCCCGGGCTGACAGTAGTTACTCCTGGCTGCTCTCTAGGCTCTAGACTTGCCACCAACCCAAGTCTTTCCAGCGCACTTTTTTCTCACTAGTGCGCACCCTGGGAGACTTCATAGGAGGTCATCCATCCCAATGTTGCTCCCAGCCAAGCACTCTTAACTGAGAGGTTCCTATGAGATGAGACTCCGGAAAACAAGAAGCATTTTATTTGTATGGCTAGTCTATCAATCCTTTTTTTTAAGCCTTGGGCCAGGATGTCACTGGATTAGTCCTCCATTTTTGTTTGTGCTAGCACTGGAGGAAACATTGTTTGGAGAATAATCCATACAGCTGCCCCACCATCAGAGGCAAAGTTAGCTTGAAAACCGAAGGTTCCAGTTTGGTTTGGGGTTACCACAACTTAGATATTTTGTACAGATAGGTTTGCCTGGCCAACTTACTTTATCCAGCTTATCCTGGATTAGGCATTGGCTAACCCATTAAAAAGGTAATTAAGATAAGGCATCCCCAACTAATCATTGATAATTATGTTTATATATTGCAAACCTCTGCTCCATCCAAACACAAAAGTTGGTACAAAAATCCTATCCCGTGCTACCGCAATAAATAAACCTGAGCAGTAATTTGGATTACCCTGCCACATATATCCCCTTTGTTATTTTTCATGTATAACCATTTTTCTCCTATGCAGCTTCAAATCCAAAGTGTATTGACATTATTCTGTGTTGTGATCACTATTGCCAGATTGCTCCTCTAGTTGGACCTACCAAGATAATTATGTTTTTGGGACGGGGAACTTACGTGTGGCACGAATTCTTTCCATACTGTAAGATTATGATGTACTACTGCAGTGCCCCTTCTAATTATTTCGATAAGGTTTCAAACACTGATGGGGAACTATTTTTTACAGTGCAGCATAATTTAGGTGTTGTTTTTACTATATGGGCACCAATTGTCATGGTACGTATTAATTCATATGTTTTTTGTGTGAGGTGGAAGGGAGGCATACATAGCAAAATTCTTATTTTATTTTTGTCCTATAGGTATACTTCATGGATACACAAATATGGTACGCTATTTTTTCCACAATCTGTGGTGGAGTAAATGGTGCCTTCAGCCGCCTGGGTGAGGTTGGTGGCATGTCTATTTTTACAGTCGGGGTGTTGATGTTTTAGCTACTGCTAGTAAAGTTTGCACAATGCTTACCTTCCCACAGATTCGAACCCTTGGGATGTTAAGATCAAGATTCAGTGCAATCCCAACAGCTTTTGGTAAAAATCTTGTGCCTAGACATGGTAGTCAATCAAAGAGACGTGAGCATGAGGTAAGTTTTGCTTAGCTTGTTGCATTTTTTTCTGACACTTTGGCACGATAGCTGCTTTATTGTATTTCTAATACTTGTGTAAACCCTTTTCACCAGGAGGACACTGATAAGTTCTCTGACATATGGAATGCATTTATCATGTCTTTGCGAGATGAAGACTTAATAAGCAACAGGTTTGTTGTTGGTGTTGATCTTTCTACTCTTTTTGTTGACATGCTTCTAAAACTGTTTTATGTTTGCTTCAGGGAGAGAGATTTATTGATTGTTCCATCATCTGTGGGTGACACTAGCGTTTTTCAGTGGCCACCTTTCCTTCTTGCTAGCAAGGTAATATCTTTTAATTATCAATTAGTTTAACCACCCGATTTACTCCTTGAGATAACTGTATTGCTCATCATTATGATGTTCCAGATTCCAATGGCACTTGAGATGGCACAGAGTGTCAAGAAAAAAGATGAAGAACTGCGAAAGAGGATAAAGCAAGATCCATACACATTTTATGCCGTAGTAGAATGCTATGAGACTTTGTTAAATATTTTATACAGCCTTACAGAAGAACCAAGTGATAAGAAGTAAGTCATATCATGTTTGTTCTAGGAAAATTAACTTATCATATGATCATGTTGCTAAATAATTCAATGACTAATGACTTGCTTCATGGGTACAGAGTTCTTGATCGTATACGTGAGAGCCTTGATGATAGCATACGTGGTCAGTCACTTGTGATAGATTTCCGATTGAATGAACTTCCTCAACTAAGTGCAAAGTTCGATAAGCTTCTAACTCTACTATTGGTACTGATAACCTTGTGATTTCTTAAAAAAAAAATCATACTATATTTCTATTTCTGATTAATTAATTTACAGAAAACTGAGCAAGAGGAGCATGACACAATAAAAACACAAATTGCCAATCTGTTACAAGATACAATGGAAATCATCACACAAGATATAATGAAGAAAGGACAAGGGTAAGATCTATGCTGATTGCTGAAATGTTCACGTTCAGGAATAATTTTTAACAACCAACGTTCTTGCAAATCCTAGTATTTTGAAGGATGAAAACAGAGACAATCAACTGTTTGCGAATCTCAATCTGGACTCAATAAAGGATGAAGCTTGGAGGGAGAAGGTAATTTATCCTTAAATTCGTTCCTATAAGTTTGCAAGCAGCAGTGTCCTCCTTATCTATTGGAATTCTGTGTTAACAGTGTGTTAGGCTTCAATTGTTGCTTACAACGAAAGAATCTGCAATTTATGTGCCAACGAACTTGGAAGCTCGGCGTAGGATCACTTTCTTTGCAAACTCACTATTTATGAAAATGCCAAGGGCTCCACAGGTTCGCAGCATGATGTCCTTCAGGTTAGAAAGCTAACTCACTGGCCTGCCATGTTTTTCTTTCATGAAGGCAACGAGTCAATTCCCTTTTGAACTGTTTGGTGAAAACAACTATAGCTTTCTCTGTAAATTTTGTTTAATTTTATGGTTTGATCATACCACTTATTTGTTGCTGAAGATAATATCCGATTAACAGCATTTGTTTTTTCCATATCAGTGTTCTAACTCCATACTTCAAAGAAGAGGTACTCTTTTCAAGCGAAGATCTTCATAAGAAAAATGAGGACGGCATATCCATCCTGTTCTATTTACGGAAAATATATCCAGGTACTCATGCATTCATTTATCTAACAGTCGTTTATGTTGATTATCTTTTCCTGTCCGTAAATGTTCATCATGAACTATTGCATGCTAATAGATGAATGGAAGAATTGTCTTGAGCGGATAAAATTTAAACCAAAGGATGAGGATTCCCTTAAAGAGAGGATGGATGAGATCTCACCCTGGGCATCTTATAGGGGACAAACGCTCACCAGAACTGGTAAAGTTACTAACTCCTTTGTATTGCATGAACTATATCTAACTTGTTGTCTAACTCCCTTGTTTTTACTGTGCTAGTGAGAGGGATGATGTACTACAGGAGGGCACTTGAGATTCAATGTATTCAAGATAAAACTGATATTGGTTAGACAAATTGGGTCTCCTTTACTTCTGTTTGCACTCTTTGTTGATCTGCGTATATTTTTAACTCCACTTCATATTTTGCAGCTAAACTAGATCGCCAAAGAACAACAGCATCCTATCAAGAGGGTGTGCACATTGCAGATAAAGCACTGGCCATTGCTGATATCAAATTCACCTATGTTGTTTCTTGCCAAGTCTATGGCATGCAAAAAATATCCAAGGATCTCAAAGATAAAGCTTGCTATCTGAACATCCTTAATCTCATGATAACGTAAAACCTCATTCAGTTTTTCAAAAATATCTCTTAAATAGGTTACTCAAATCCATCTGATATCTAAAGTGCACAGGTACCCGTCATTACGGATTGCTTATATTGATGAGGTAGAAGCTCCCACCAAAAATGGAACAACAGCGAAGACTTATTATTCTGTTCTTGTCAAAGGAGTAGGTGAAAAGTATGACGAGGTACTTACTGAACCTAAATATGTCACTTCACTTCATTTTCATTATATTGATTTGGTAACTTTCTAGGTAATTCATTTATATTTTTGAAACAAAAAATACACTTCTATTCTGTATTTGAAATCTGGTCGTGGGCCACACTTGTTAGTAGTTTCACATCATTGTGTACAAATCCATTTCTTGTATGCAGTCAGAAAACTTATATAAAGAAACAACTCACCATCTTTTGGCTTTTGCATGTGCATCTTTAATTCATTGAAATTGTTTGTGCTGTAAACTTGATTTAGGAAATTTACCGCATCAAGCTTCCCGGAAAACCCACAGATATTGGAGAGGGAAAACCTGAAAATCAAAATCATGCCATAATTTTCACCAGGGGAGAAGCACTCCAGGCCATTGATATGAATCAGGTACAATTTTCATTTTCACATTGTATTCCATGCGTCAACAAGTCTATCCTCGAAGTTGTTGAAGAAGGCCCAACCAGGCCGCAGGTGCGACTTGGTTCACTCCTATATGTCCTTGGCCGCACCACTTTTTTGTTTTGAGGTTTCAGACGGTCGTATCCGCCATCCGATTAGATAGAATAGAATGTTATTTACAGAATTTCGGACTAGGGAAAAATCCCTTTATAGACAAAACAAAAAACTATGAGTCTCCCGGATCGTGGGTGTGGGCGAAAGCCTGCTGCGCCACCTCTTCCCACACCAAAGCCGCCACCTTCGTAGGCGAGCTCGCCACATTGCAGAAGGTTCTTCCGTTCCTCTTCTTCCAAAACCCCCACAACGAGTGAATGATGGCCCTGCTTGGATCCGTCCACCATCAGTATTTTTTGTCGCAACATTGGATTCAGCAAAGTGCACTTTTGTCGACATTGTCCAAACACATCTCAAAGAAGTATCGCTATAACAATACGATGTTAGCAGTAAAGAGAAACAACAATAATCTACATAGTGAACGAGCTAGTCAATACATGCCTGGGGAAGCCACGTGGAACCAGTTGGGACTAACCTAAAGCTCCTGCAGTGTTCCTAATAAATATTGGTAACTGTTGCCCCTTTGCTTGTAGGATAATTACCTAGAAGAGGCATTTAAAATGAGGAATGTGCTGGAGGAGTTCGGGAGTGAAAATTATGGAAAGAGCAAACCCACAATATTAGGTCTTCGAGAGCATATTTTTACTGGAAGGTATGTCCACCTATTAAATTCTGTCAAATTTTATCTTGTTCATGATATGCATGCTAACATTTTTACCTTTTTATTTTCTATTCTAGTGTTTCCTCACTTGCTTGGTTTATGTCCAATCAAGAGACCAGCTTTGTTACGATTGGACAGCGAGTTCTGGCCAATCCTCTCAAGTATGTAACCTTATATTCATTTTCATATAGAAGCTATTAATCCAATGCTTTTAGTAAGAATAGGAATCGTTTAAAGTTGGATGTCAGCTCCAATTATAATTGTAATGTCTTGCATTACTCAGTATATGGAAATCATTTCAGATTTATCTTCTGGGAATTTGTGCTAAAAATTTCCTTACATTCTAAAACATTTATAAAGTAGATCAATTTATGTAAATGTTCTACAATAAATTCCTAATCTGTCAAAGATAGTTCTACAAAGAAGGCAAGACCTTTGAGATATTTTATAAAGTTAGGAGATCGTAAATATGATTTTAGAATTTACAGTGTTAGTTTATGTTTTACAAAAGAAGAAATCTGACCATGATTGGTATACTCTTAATAGCTAACACCATAAAATTTCAAGTTCCAGGCACTTCCTGGCTAAAATGTTCTTTTGCTCTAACCACTAATTGCATCTTTGCTGAAAGTTTATAATAAAACAGTGTTTTCATAAAGTGAGATTCATATGTGGCCAGAGATACTACTAAACCTTATGAAAAAAAAAAGATACTACTAAATTGTAATTCCTTACAATAAGTCACTAGATCTTGTCAACTAGACTATTACGGAGTATGAAGGTTTAGGAAGTTGATAAAAATGGCTACATGCATCGATCGATGCAGAGGCTGGGGATTCCCCATTTCGGAAAAAAAAAAAGTGGTTAAGAGAACAGTTCAAGATCATTTGAAATATTGGTGCAGAAACATGTCAGACCATGCTGGACAGTCGTACTATGTACAAACGTAACTAATAAGATTATGATATGGAAGCAAGTATCACAAAAAAATGTCATGTTTTAAAATAATTGTGTGAAGCCCTTTATCATGTTTGTATGCTAGATGCACATTTGTTTTTGATCATGCGAAATTTTGTGCTTCTAACTCGTTTTAATGTACTACAGGGTTAGGTTCCACTACGGACATCCTGATATTTTTGATAGACTCTTCCATATTACTAGGGGTGGCATAAGTAAAGCCTCCAAGACTATAAATTTGAGTGAAGATATCTTTTCAGGTAAGCTTGCAGCTCGTACGAACACTTTGCAGTCATCCCTTACCTGAAATTCATTTGCTGAAATCAATGTTCTTAGGTTTTAATTCGACAATGAGAGAAGGAAATATCACACACCATGAGTACATTCAAGTTGGTAAAGGACGTGATGTGGGAATGAACCAAATTTCAAGCTTTGAAGCTAAGGTCGCCAATGGCAATGGTGAACAAACATTGAGTCGTGACATCTATCGTCTTGGACGTAGATTTGACTTCTATAGAATGCTATCTTTCTACTTCACTACAGTTGGCTTTTATTTCAGTAGCATGGTAAGAATACATTTACTGAAGCTGTCTGGACAGAACATTTTATCCAACTAATGCCTTTTTAGGATACTGACATCCATGGTTCCTTCTTTCAGGTTACTGTGCTTACAGTCTATGTATTTCTGTATGGGAGGTTATATCTTGTCATGAGTGGTCTGGAAAAGTCTATTTTTCAGGATCCACGGATTCAGGACAACATGAAGACTCTTGAAAATGCACTGGCTTCACAGTCTGTTTTCCAGCTTGGTTTGCTGCTTGTCCTTCCTATGGTCATGGAAGTTGGCTTAGAGAAGGGATTCCGCACAGCGTTAGGAGAGTTTATTATCATGCAGCTTCAGTTGGCCTCAGTGTTCTTCACATTCCAGCTTGGTACCAAAACACACTACTATGGGCGAACGATACTCCATGGTGGCGCTAAATACAGACCTACGGGACGTGGATTTGTTGTGTACCACGCCAAGTTTGCTGACAATTATCGCATGTACTCCCGGAGCCATTTTGTTAAAGGACTCGAGTTGTTAATACTTCTGGTGGTGTATCTAGCCTATGGGAAGTCCTATCGCAGCTCGCGTTTGTATCTATTTGTTACCTTCTCCATCTGGTTCCTGGTTGCATCTTGGCTGTTTGCACCATTTATCTTCAACCCTTCGTGCTTTGAGTGGCAGAAGACGGTTGATGACTGGACAGATTGGAGGAAATGGATGGGAAACCGAGGGGGTATCGGTATGTCTGTGGATCAAAGCTGGGAGGCTTGGTGGATAAGTGAGCAGGAGCACCTCAGGAAGACCAGCATCCGTGCTCTTTTATTGGAAATCCTCCTCTCTCTTCGTTTCTTGATCTACCAGTATGGTATTGTGTACCATTTGAACATAGCACGCCGCAGCACAAGTATTCTGGTACTTTCTCTACATATGATCTTCATTTTTAGTTCATGGAGTTGCAATGTATCCTAATATAATTTCCATTTCCTTTGGACTTGTAGGTGTATGGATTGTCATGGCTGGTTATGCTGACGGTTCTAGTAGTTTTGAAGGTAAGGGTTTGGCCTCTCATTTTTGCCAGTTACGTTCCGATGCTTAAAAGTCTTACCATCTGGATGCTTTACCTTCTCTTCAGATGGTTTCAATAGGACGGCAGAAATTTGGGACAGACCTGCAGCTAATGTTCCGCATTCTGAAGGGTCTTCTGTTCCTTGGCTTTGTTTGTGTGTTGGCGGTCCTATTTGTTGTATGTACCCTCACAGTTTCTGATGTCTTCGCTTGTATCCTTGGGTTCTTACCAACTGGTTGGTGCATTCTTCTGGTGAGTAAAACCTCTATTTACCTAATTTTGAGCTTTCCTACCTGCGCATGAGAAGAAAGTGATGTCCAAAATTCCTTCTTCGCAGATCGGGCAAGCATGCTCTCCACTGATTAAGAAGACTACTCTGTGGGACTCAATCATGGAGCTTGGGAGGGCATACGACAACATCATGGGTCTCGTCCTCTTCCTTCCCATCGGCTTCTTGTCGTGGTTTCCCTTCGTCTCGGAGTTCCAGACACGGCTGCTCTTCAACCAAGCCTTCAGCCGGGGTCTCCAGATCTCAAGGATCCTTGCCGGACAGAAGGACATTGGAGAGTTCGAATGACTCCCTTCATCACGTGTCATGATCGATTTTGGGCGTCTCTTGATAGGGACCATAGACATGATAGACCTTTAAAAACTGTATGACATAGTAGATTAGTAGTACTGTAGTAGGAGAATATCGCTGGTATATGTTGAAGGTGCTCAGGTAAACAGTTGGAGGGGTTTGTTTCCTCCCACGTATATTTGTCATTCTGTGCCGTCGCGTTACATACTGTTTTGTGCACCAGGTCATCGTGTGTGCTCGTGATGCCCGAGGTACCTGTCTACAACTTCTAGATCACATATCACTCCACCTCTCCTGCACTGCTGCATCCTCCTTTCAACTACCCCATCCGTCTAAAAATGTTGTGCGTATTTTTTTTGACTGTAGTTGTGCGTATTTTGACAAACTTGATTGTGATTTTGTATCACACAGACAGTATCTTAATACTCCCTCCGATCCATATTAGTGGGCATAGCTTTGTCTAAATTCATATGCATCTAGTTAAGTATTTAGACTAGATACATGTGTATCTAGACAAAGTTGTGCCCACTAATATGGATCGGAGGAAGTACCAGTATCACACAGACACTATCTTAATACTACTCCCTCCGTTCCAAATTAATTGACTTCCATTTGTCCAAATGTGGATGTATCTATACTTGTAACATGTCTAGATACATCCACATGTGGACAAAAGGAAGTCAATTAATTTGAAACGGAGGACTAGGTAGGTAGGGTTAGTGTTTTGAGTATTGAGGAAAATACACTAAAGTTTGGTGAATTGTATGATAAGTGGGGATAAACCCTATCAAATACACTAGAACCAAACGGGGTTTTGATAATATGCGGGAATTTTAGGGTTTGACCAGGATTATCCCTACCAATACCTAAAAATACACTACTGCCAAACAAGCCCGCAAGGGTTACGAAGTATATATCTATATTTGAGTTAACAAATTATCCTCTCTAGCTCATATGTTTTATCGTAGAGCTGAAAGTTCGTACTCCTATAAATCTAGTTGGAGATAAGAGCAATAAAGAGAGAGCACTACCTTACATGATGTATCTACTTTCCACGTGTATTCTACCATAATCTCAACAGTTGCCACGTTGCACATGCTACGACATTGATAATGCCGTAAGGAGGCAACAAAACAGTGCAAGCAAACTTTGCAGGAATGCCACACAGAGAGCACACTATGATTCTCTATGAGATATAATATGGTATGACCGTATGAGTTTTCTTTTAGAAGCGGTAGAAGACAAATATTGATGCCCACTGTCCAGATATTTGTGTTCTTTGGCTTCTGTCCCCATGTTATGAAATATTCTACCTAATGGTTAGCAACATTATCAGTGATGAATAAAGATCTATCTTTAGAAAATGATGCATGTCAACCAGATGATCGTCTGCTATTGGCTAAGCAAGTACACAAAATGGTTAGTACGCACAAAATGACAAAAGGCTGCACTAAATGTTGATGTTCATCACACTAGCCACACCACCAGAGGTGATTACAGATACCCACCTAGCACTAGTTGGTTACTCCCTCCGTTCCAAATTAATTGACTTCCATTTGTCCACATGTTGATGTATCTATACGTGTAACATGTTTAGATACATCCATGTGTGGACAAATGAAAGTCAATTAATTTGGAACGGAGGGAGTACAAAATAAATGATCGGTTAGCATCCCACCATTGTGCTCAGCCTACAAAGTACATTATGGGCTTCTGGCATACCGATGGTAGGTTGAACATTTAAATACAATCATCATAGGTTATATTACATGATACACAACACGGTGGCAGCTTAATAAATAAAACATCAGACCAGCAACCTACAACAACACGTTTAACTGCAATGAAGTTAATTCACGAGCGGTGAAGTTGGAACATATATGTCGATCTCATCCAGGGATGGGCGGTCGCACAGCTTCAAGCTGTGTTCATTTGCCAGATGCAAGAGGCAAATGAAATAAAGGTGTGGCGAGATCTCGGTCGTTGGAACATCTGGGTTACTGCATGGAAGATCGTGCAGTACCTTCGTCAGGCACAGGGATGGTTCTGTGCCATCTCTTTCCTGCTGCAGCAATCAGGAAAAATGATGTTAAAATAATTCCCTACCAAACTACTGCACTGGAGGGAATTATATTAGTAGTGAAAATGTAATATAAGGTGCACACGTGGTCATATTTTTACACAGATTTTTGTACACTCATTGTATTTTCTATAATAAACACGTATAGGTTGGTTGGGTACCTTTTTTAGCGTATGCCACTTTCTAAATATTACGTGCATATAATAATAGGTCGTTGCCATCTAAGTATCAGTAGCGAACATGGTAAGTACCTTTTTTCGAATGTCTAATGTTAGTTGCAACTCAGATTTCCTATTATCTTATCTTAAAATTTTACAAGGCAAATGAAAAATATGTGGCACTTGAAGTATGTAAAATCACAACAAACTTGTTTTCAGCATAGTTCTACGGTATCTATTTTCTGTTCTTAAAATGTTGAACCCACCCAAATCAGTTTGCAACATCGACTGGTGAGCGGTAAAATAATGCAGGTTATAGCTTGTTACAGAAAGCCAGAAACAAATAGAATATACTCTATTCTACAAATATAAAAGATGTATACATGTCAAATATAACTCAGATCCAAAATGTCAAGTCACTGAACTTGGTTTCAGAAAACTGTTTTGGACCAAGAAAGCCAGTAAATGGGGATAGCGTGGTTTTTACTTGGATTAGATTACAGCAGCACAGTTGGGTTACTAGAAAATGTCATCATGCTAATTGAAGAGAAAAGGGTTGTAATCATTACAAGCACTTTTGTCATCAATAAAACTAAAAGGAATTGTGTGCCACACTGCTACGCAAATACTTCTAACAGGGGATGTCACAGCTAATCTGTATACAAAAACGACAAATAAACCTAGTGTTTTATGACAGTAGTCGAAGTGCATATCGTACCAGATCATCGGTCTCAGCAGATGTATGAATATGATTCCAGAGCACCTCCTTTAAGGCATGAACATCGACTTGTTTTGATACCTTGTCATATTGTATATCTATCTTATTGACCTATGATTCAGAATTATGAAAGGAAACAGGTGTCAGCTCAGATCTGCAAGCGCAGGCCCAAAAGTACTAGACATTAATAACCATTGATTTGTGAAAGTGAAAATACAATTAAAAGATACAGAAAATATGTCCATAGTAAGAACAATCTGGGATTGTGCCTTAAGCGGAAAACCTGGACAACATTGGCACAGGTTCAAGTTTTTAACATATATAGCCACATAACATGTGATTTTCTTGTCTAGGGACTATTAAGCAGCACAAAGAAAAGTTTATGTGCAGGTTTGTTATGTAGGGATTCACCGCGTACAAGCTTGAACCAGTTAGCATATAGGGATCATAGATAAATCATCAAAGTTCCTTAAATGGAATGATAGATGAGTGCAAGTCAAAATAGCTTAGATAACTACATAGTGTTTGCATTTGGCTTTCAACTTGCGTCCTCTGTTCACGATGCAAGTCCACTAAGCGTTGTTTCACAATGTGCGACATGAGGAAAAGTAAATGTAGATGTCACCTCGGAAGCATGGATACGGCAGATGTTGCCGAACTGTCGTGGGGATACGGGGATACGCGGGGATACGCCGGGATACGCGAATTTGCAGTATCCCCGAAATTCGAATTAAAAAAAAGAAAACAATTCAGGGATACGGGGGGACACGTTTGGGATACGGCAGAGGAGCCACGAGGAGGTGAACTGGAGCAGGCCCTTGTGGAGGGCGGCGGCGCTGATGCGTGGCGGCGCTGCGCAGAAGAGTGGCGGGGCTCCCATCATCGCCTGCGTGCGCCGGCAGCAGCCGTGACCAGCTCACCCGCGAGGGAGCTCCTGTTCGCGGCGGTAGCTCGCCCGGTCCGATGCCAACTCCCCATCGATCTGATCTTGCTCTGCTCGATCTGCTCCCTCACGCTGGCGGCTAGGTCGAGTGAAATGAATGGGGAGTAGACCACGCCAAGGATTATGGACTTGTGGTGCGGTTGGTGACCTAGGTATGGGAATTCCTTTCTTGGGCTGGGCTAAAAGGAATGGTTGGCTATTGGGCTGTGGTGTTACACACGTAAATTGCTAGGCCTTGTGTAGAGTTTTCTCTTTTCTGATCTTTTTCTCATTAATTTTCTGTCTTGACTATATTACATGGCATATTTTATTTTATATATACTCACCGTATCCCCGAATGGCTGTTTTTGAAAAATGCCGTATCCCGTATCCCCGTCTTTCCGTCTCCGTGTCCGTGCTTCTTAGGATGTCACAATTGGTTCACTTCCTGCCCCTGCTTTAATGCAGTAAAAGAGACCAACTGGTTCTTACATGTGAAATAGGGTGGTCCAATATGATGAACATTTTCTTAGATTATGTTCCCCCTTTGTGCATATGATGGCATGATGTTATTACGATACCAAATACTTCATTAACCTCTGGCTGCAGTTTACTCTTCTGTGTACACACTAAAATTCTTCTGAGTTTGAAGTTCATGATTGTTACATCTAACGAGATTATGCTTGGACCTGGAAGGGATTTGAGTGCACTAAGAATTTTAAGTGCACTTAGTGCCACTAGACTCTAATTCACCATTCAAAAATTTGAGGAAAACATCAGAATTTTTAAACAACATTCATCTACCACGACACACAAAATTAGATCCAGATTCAATCCACACACCAAGATATAAGAAAGAAAAATCTAGCGGTGCATAGTACTAAATACTGTAGCAGAAGAACGCTGTTCATTTCATATTTGTTACTATATACAGCTGATTTTTTTTCATTTCTTTTTTAATGCGCGAGTTGCGTTTTGACCTGAAATTGCATCATACGTTTGATGCACGTTTCTCACATGTTGTCACCTTATTTCAGATTTTCTTGTGCCATTATAAATAGTGAACTATAGAGTATAGACCTAGTGGTTAGTGCACACGTGGACCAAAGTGCCTTAGTGCATACAAGTTAAAAAAACAGCTACTTCCAAGCCATGAAGGATGAAGCAAACTTCCAAGAGATTATTTCAAATTGTTTGTTCTAGATGTGTTCACATTTGATCATTATATTACATTAAAGTTGTACTAGCATAATAATATGGCAAGCTGCGCTACATGCAGCAGAATCATAAAGCTAAATCTTATAAAGAAACAAGTCAAACAGCAAATGATAGTATTGCTCAGTCGAGATTAGAAACAAAATATTGGAAACCACTATCTACCATTTAAGCCTACAGTAGTGCCAACACATTTGATCATTTTCTAGCCACTGGTTAAGACTTAAGATCTATTTTTATTTTTTAAATATAAAGCCTCAGTGAAAGGTACTTTATTGCATTGCTCATTAATAATCAGTATGGGTAGGAGGGTTGTATACAACCGTATCAACTGAACTTTCTTCAGATGCACGCAGAAAGTTAAAAAGAAAGAAGCACATCCCAATATAAGTATGTAAAACTGGATGACTTAAAAGCAGGGGGACAAAGAATGCACCTGTCTTGGTTTCGCAATAAGATTTACTGGCTCTTCTACATCACTACCCGCATTTCCTTCATCGACATGATCGTTGCACAAATTATCATCGTCCCAAGGTCCAGATGGCATAAAGTCATCGTTATTGTCCCTTGAATCATCTATAAGGAGGGGGTAAAGGTACATGGTTACCATCATATACAAAAATTGTGAGCATTATTTAGCAAAATCATGTCAACGGAAATATAGGCAGTCCGCAGTTGGTACTCATGAAGACATAACCTAGTATGAGAACTAAGCTCCGTTGGCATTGCGGTGGATTATGATAATTCCATTCATCTATCCAGCTTTTTCCTAGTTTACCTTCTTAACCAACTTTTTCTACCTCTGTGGATACTTTCCAGCAACAGATTATAGTTCAGCACAGCACAGTTCATCCACTGCCAACTGAGCAGTAGTGCTAATAGGAGCCTATGTAAAATCTGTCATTGTCTATAATAGATTAAATCTTGCTTGGATTGTTAAAAATAGAGAAATATTTTAAAAAAAGAGAGAAATAAAGCCTAAATGAAAACCAGTGATTTCTGACAGAAATAGAATGGTACAATATGATCCACAGCACAGTTTATTTAGGGAACAACTTGAACTTGACAAGATATCAGAAACAAAAGGAACTACGGGAAATCAACACATATAGTGAAAATTAGAGGCTAATATATTGTTTTAGAACAGCAATGTTTACCAAGGAATTCTAAAAAATACAATGAAGGGAAATATTCAATTGAAATACATAAAGCGAGAATGTAGTAAAACTTACCAAATGGTTTTCTTCTTCTCCGAGCCAGACACTATAAAAAGGATCAATGGTTATTACAACAAACCTTAGGTCCATATCAAGAATAATTTTCATGAAAAGTTAGCATTACCAGGACATCTGGAAGAAGAAATAATTTAACAAGGCTTTCGGGTTGGTAATGACAATCCTCTGGAAGTTTATTGTTGCAGCTACCCTTATTTTTGGGCAGCAGCAACGATTTCGGGTTCTTGGGAGGTGCAAACACATTTGCCATCTCATGTTCCAATGCTCTGGTAAAATCAATATCAGGTTCATCTTTGCCTCTCTTCTTCTTTGTCTTTTTTGCTACTTCCAAATCACCAGATGAAGTTCGGGCAGGTTTGAGATCTAGATGAAGGTAAACTTCAACATTAAGTAAGCCAGTCTGAAATGGAACAAATTATAAAGTAGGACTAACTACCCAGATTTACCTTTAACTTTTCGATATTTCCAATGCTCAGGTCCTGCCCAAGCATTTGTTTTTGAAGAGAATCCCATGCCAAGTGACAACAGATCTGCAATTTTCTCGAACCTTTGGTCTACATCAGGACCATCGGGGTCCTGAAAAGTGTACTCATCGGTTCCCTGGTACACCAATACAGTCAAGACAACTAGAGAATCAGGTTTGGAACTCTAAGGTTGTAACAAACTTTAAATGTCATTCAACAGAAAGTCAGAAACAATTGCCTCTGTAAAACCCTAAGGCCATCTACAATGCAAGGTGTTCAGAAAAATAAACTGGTTTTAATTAAGCACCACTGCTTATTATGCAAAACAAGTGCTTAATTAGGCACCTCTACTACAGAAATAAGCACTGGTACTTGAGAAAAAACAGGTTTATTTCATAAGCATGTTGCATTGTAAATGGCCTAAAAGTGGATACTTTTAACAGAGGAGTAATCATTTGTAGTCATCAGATTATAAGAACATAACTCAAAAAAATCAGATTATAAGAACAAAATAAATGCTTGGCCTAGAAGCTACAAAATATATGAATTGGATTACTAATTGACTTAGCTCCCATATTTTCAAATAATCTTTCTGTTTCAAAATATTATATGTCTCTTTACAGTGGGAAACAATAATGAACAGTGTGAGGAAGATGTGCATATTCCCTTTCAATTATTTTCATGCCCGTCTCTTTTTTGTACCAAGGAATTAAATAACCCCTGTTTCATCTTATCTTAAAAGCAACGCATACAATGCAACCAGAAGAAACTAAAATGCCATCTAGTTTGTAAAGGAGGATATATATGGATAAGTACATAACACACAAGTAGACAACAGATAATACCCTCACAAATGTAGATATTTTCAGGGATATGTATTTCTGTCTAGTTTACAAGTACCTCTTCATAGTTTGGTGAGTTAAAATTCATCGAAATGCCGTTGTCATCATATCCACTATCCTGATCATTGCCGCCACCAAAATCCCATGTTTCACAATCAGGTTGCATGTTGTCACCATTCTCGCTGTTATTACTGTCAGCCATCTGATCGTCCATCAATGGCATTTGCCCGGAAGATGCATCATGTGATGGCCTTTTATTTTCTTCATCAAACTGGGCCACAATATCCCTCAAGGTAGGAGAGATATCATTGCATAGAGGCATGTGAACTATCATTTGCTCAATTTGTTCTACCAAAGAGTAGCAACTTGGTGAAAACCCAGTCGAAGCAAGATGTAAGGATCATACACAGCAGAACGGCAGACTGATATTACCTTTAGCAAATGAAAGATCAATCACCTGAGCCTTCTCTTGAATACCAGATAAGATACATTTGTCTGGTGCTTCAAACGAATCGAAAAGCACACAACAACTGCCATACACTCCAAGATTGTACAATAAGAGACCTTTAGCTCCACCTTCATCAAACTGAGCCGTGGTCTGGTGGTATAAAGGATCCACCGTGAAGGCAGCTAGAATTGCAAATAAAATATCTTATGCTTTCAGCCCATTGATAGAATAAATATGATCCACAGAAGCGCAAAGAGAAGAGGCTTGGAACATACCATCAAACTTCTTCACATTAAGAGACTCAAACGATGACTCCAATGTCGAAGCAGGTGAAATCTGCACAGACAAAACAGCATTAGCAAAATAAGGAATAAGTGAAGCAAAGAAAGTTAATAATAAGGATATGTACCCTCTTATCCGCATCTTTTTTGTTGATGCCTTCTTCTTGTGCAGACTCTGAGTCACCACCTTCTCCCAAATCTTCGTGACAATTACCAAATCAGGACATTGCAATCTAGAAATCTAGCTTATATTTTCTTTACATTTAACTGTGAAGAGAAAGCTAAAAGTTTATGGTAAACCGATGAGGAGTTCCTAAATACTGCCAAGAAAATTTAAAAGCAACAAGATGTACAAAATTCGAAATGCTCTTCTCGGAAGGTTGATGCCTCATGGAAAGTGCACACTCCGTGTAAAGCAGTGTAATATGGTAATGTGACACTGAGAAATTTCCCAAATAAATGGTAATGTAACACAATGTAATACCTTCACGAACAAAACAGAGGAGCTAATATCCTGACATGGGGCATTTTTTAATAAAGGACTTAAAAGATGTTTCTATCAGCCTTTGGATCAATTCAGAACATGATCTTTTTCAGCAAACCCCAAAATCCCAGTATTGCAACTTACTTCTCCATTCAGCTTAAAAAGTTTAGTGATTTCAAGCATAATCAGAGTATTTGCACTTCATACCAATTGTTTGGAGGATACTAGCAAGGATAGTGGATACATACCAGCGTCGTCCCCTCTTCCTGCGCGGTTGATCCCACCGAGCACCTTGTACGCCTCAGAGTGCACTGAATCCACACGTAGCGAATATATCTTGACACCCGCCTCCAGCGTGCAGCTAGCCTGGAACGAATACCATGATTTTTTTCCCCAAACATGCTTTACAAGAAAAGAACCACAAATCTCTTCCCAGTCTGATAAAGACTGGAAATGGAATAGCTCAGCACTCACGCACTTTCTGGAAGTTGGTCTCGTCGTCCTCCTCTTCCCCTGCCTGGATGATCTCGCTGAGGTGGTCGATGAGCCCCAGCTCCCACGTGTTCTTCTGGTTGATTTTCTGCCAAATTTCGCAGGAGAGGGGGGGAAAGAAGCTTAGTACTAAGAGCCAGGGAGCGATCTAGGGTTTTGACGGTAGCAGAGGTACGTACGTTCTCCGAGGCGAGCTTGATGCAGTTCTGGAGTAGGTCCATGACCTCGTCCCGGTTGAGGAGGTTGGGGTGCGGGGCCTTGGGCGCGAGCGAGGCGGCGAGAGAGCGTCGGCGGACGGAGGCCGCGCGGGCCATGGCGCGCGCGCGGGCGCGCTCTTGCTGGTCGTCGTTGGAGCCGAGCGGGAACGCGGGCGGCGGCGACTGCAGCAGCCGCGAACCGGCCGCCATCCCACGGGCGGGAGGGGGTCGGCGCCGGTGGGGGGCCGGAAGCGGTGGCGTCCTCGGCTGGCGGCATCTCGGAGCGCTGGACGGCAGCAAGGGAAAGGGGATCGGATTTGGGGAATTTGCTTCGTGTGTTGGTTTGGTGAGCCTGGCGGGGGTGATTTCAAATTTTCGGGGTACCCGCTGGTAATGGGCTGTTGCGGCGCGTATTATCTATGACTTTGAGTCACTGACACGTGGGTCCCATCACCTGTGGGGTCACACACCAGTGACTCAAAGTCAAAGACAAAGTTAGGATTTCCAATTCAGAGAATCTCCCCCGGGTTTGTTGGGCCTATTTTGTCAGGAAAAATATAAAAACAAAATAAAAAGATAAACGGGTCGTGTCGTGCCTCGTATGTATGTTCCATCGACACTTAAAACGGATCGAAGGGAGTAAGTTCTTTCTCAACTTTTTACACTTTTCTAAAAAACAAAACAGGCTGAAACGAGCACAATACACCAAACAGGCATGCAGGTATTTTGGGCCTATATCAGGCCGTGCCAGGCACGAAATTAGACGGGTTATGCTTTTTCTGAAACTAGGCATGTGGGTTGGCCTGGTATGGCCCGAACATTGTTTGGGCCTTTCGGGCCATTCCGTGCTCGGGCCGCGCTAGGCCGGCCCGGTGGCCACCATTAGACGCTGGAAGATCCCCTATAAAAATAGACGTCGGAAGAGGCAACCGGCGACTCGCAAAACCAATGACACTAGTGAGACCAAAAAATCATATCGGTTGAACAAAAAAGACAAAAATCATACTAGACACTGACAAATCATATGGAACGAACCATGTAGTATGTAGTGTATATATATTGTTTCCAGCCTAGCCCATTTCTATTTCGCATGTACCGGAACCCCTCAAATGCTAGTATGCCAACCAAACACGCCCTAAACCATGTTAACCATAGTACAAATTCTTGTGATTACTCTGTAGGAAAAAAAGAGATCTCTATACAATATCAACAATGGAGTCACAATTATTACACATAATTTTCATTACATAACTAGGGACACAAAAATTAACAAAATACCCTCTATTTTTTGGCTCATTAGCAGCTGGGTTACTCTCTTGCGCGATCTCAGGATTCATGCAATCTTCAAACGTCGTCATCGGATACTTGGCCTCACGGATTAGCTCCAATGACATTCATCCTCCTCCTGATTTGTTAAGGATCATACTGAACAACTACTTAATTAGCTCAATGGGCTTCGTGTTCAGAGTCGGCATATGGCGAATGCCAATCAAAGCAGCGGCATATTCAGACTCCACTATGTTGTGAATATAAGCAAATTTCCGATTAAATTAATCCAAGTACAAATCATAAGCATGACGTAAACAGTGCTAATGGCATACTGAAATTCTATGATATAACCATGTACTAGAGAAATAGTAGAAGCATCTACGCAAATCACTAGTACGGCGGACAAGGAAATTATGAAGAGAGGGATAAGCATATTATACCCTCCAGTAGGCCAGTTGGCCATAGCAGCAGCGGAGGCAGTAGCAGCAGCGGTGTTGGCAGCCTCTTGAGAGGCAGCGGCGGCAGCAGCAGAAGTGGCGTCCTCGGTGCTCATGATGATGACGAAGTCGACGCAGACGAAGTTGATGCAGACGAACGTAGGCGAGCAGTCGCGTAGGAGACGCTCCCCAAAAACTAATTGCCCCTCTCCCATACAGGATTTCGAGAGGCGGGGTTTCGGAGGCCTGCTCTCCCGTCAGCCGTGTACGCGGTGGGATCACCAGAGGCAGCAACAGTGAGAGAAACGACAGTGGCGGGTGTGGAGCAGATGCGATCTGTTGTGTCTGCTGGAGAGGAGCGACCTCTCTTATGTAGGCACACACGCAGGCGGAAGGCAAATGGAAACGCACACGGACGTACTTAAGAGCACTTAAGACAAAACGTTTCAGCTCACAATTAACTTTTCCGTTGCCGCTCACATTTTTCCTGCGTGATAAAAAGATAAGATCGGCTCGGCGAGATTCCCGCAACCCGCGGCGCGGCGCGACGCGTCGTGAGGTGAGGCGAGGCGGGCGGCGGCGGAGGAGGAGCGCGCGTGTGGAGCACCTCCCTTCTCTCACAACCAACACCTCATACCTGTGGGAGAAGAGCTCACCTTATAAGTTGGTGTACACCTCTCCCAACTAGCCATGTGGGACTAAACATTCACCACTTGCCATGACAGCATGGGCCTTTAGGGATTTTTCTGAAATTGTTAGATGGGTCTAAAGCCCACCCTATATTTTCAACAATCCCCCACCAGATCCCAAAGACCCATGGCGTTGTCCTCTGTTCCAAACACTGTTTTGATATACCAGTATTTTCAGTGGAGACCCGTTAAGGTTGAACAAATAGCTACACTCCTTCACAACTGACAATGGACTATGCCTTGAATTGTCAATTTGGCGTAAAGTAGTTTCACCAAATGTCTTACTAGTACTAGGTTGCCGAAGGCTGACCCCTTGGGTGGAGCATATTAGTCACACTCCTGATGACGAGGGGTTAACTCATCAAATCCCATGGTTAAGACCTAGGGTTGAGATTACGAGGGAGAGAACGTGGTAGAGCTGGTAGTTTCGTCGGCTGACAAGCAAAAGCAGGGATTTTACCCAGGTTCATGCCTCCGGAGAGTAACACCCTACTTCCTGCTTGTCTGGTATTGATCTGAGAGTATATGCGAGCTACAATGGAGTCCCGGTGAGATGTCGATCTCGCTAGGGTTTTGGTGGTTCAAGTGTTGCGTGTCCTGGATCGGCGGCCCTCCCAACCTTTATATAATAGGTTGGGTCTCGGGAGTTCGCAACCGACTCAGATTACATGTAAGGAAAGCCTAAACCGACTATGCCTATGTCTAATCTTGGAGGGTACTCCATCTTCTTGGGCCTTTCGTCATGGGCTTCATGTAGGCTCTTGATAGTTGGGCCTTAGTCGAAACGTGCACCAGGTACCCTTATGGTAGGGTACCCGAGATGTATATCCTTGTCAGTAGCCCCCGAGTACTTGTCTGACTCGAAGAATCGGGCATGGACTCGTTCGTAAGTGCACGTCATATTGTTTGTACTTGTGTTTATAATTGGAATTCCTGTATGAATAGCACATGTTGGCTATGTCGAGTATTTCATCGACTTTGGTTTTTGCTTATGATAATCAAGGGATAATAGTCTAGTAGGCCCAGTACACTCGATGGATCGGGACCGGTTAACTACACATTCGGGTAAAACCTTACTAGCTTTCAATCAAACTCGAGTCCCCGGACTCGAATTTGGAACAGACTGGTCAGACTCGACTAAGCCGCGGAGGTCTTACTGAATCGATCTGCAGTATAACTTTGAAATTTACCCAACGCGTCCGTCGGGATTTTTCATCATGTCTGCTGACACGGAAAGTATAAGGATTAACGTTGCTGGAACGGTCCTTAGCCCAGCTCGAAAGTTCGGCGGGTCTTACCTTTGCACTATGCATGCAGCATCCGAGATATTTGCGGCGGACGCAACTCGGGAAATTTTCGAGTATGATTTTGCATCAAATTTTGCATATGAACCGAGTCGAGTCTTTTGTCGACTGATACATTGTCATTATTCTATCGGGTGCGCGACAGCGCTCCCGATGGGAGTAGCCCCCGAGATTGTTCTTTATTGCTTGCAATGAAGGATAATCTCAAATCATTTTATCCCATATATGCTTAGTCGAAGAAATTTTTTGATACGCTCCCGATGGGAGTATATGCCTTAGTCGAAGGAACGGTCGAGTGACCAATTTTGCCTTAATATTGCTTTTTCACACCCGAATCAAGCAAGACAGTCGAGTGACCGATTTGCGTTGGGCGGACTCGAATACTTTTCTGAACAGGGCGCTTGCAATGACGTCAGGGATGACGTTTGTGGCGAATGCGCTGCCTGACACGCGGTGGCGTGCGTTATGCTATGATGGATGGGACGTGACACGCCTGTGGGCCCACGATGCAGCGCTGACCAAGGGCGGTGCCGTTTGGACTAGATTTGACCGCTCAGGCATGATTTTTCCGGGAATATGATGACAGTTCCTAGATTCCCGTGCGTAGTGAGCGGAGTGGCCGGCGACGGTTGCTCTCCATGGCTGCCACGTGTACGGCTGGATATGCTATTCTGCCCACGATCTCGCATCAACGGTGCGGATTCCTTTGTGTTGAGGTTAAAAGGGTGCGGCGGAGTAAATAATGTTTTTACTTGCCATTTGTTCTCCGCCGCCGCTGCTTCTTCTTCCTCCTAGCGCATCGCCATAGCCCGCAGCCAAGCTTTTGCCACCCACCATTACGATGACGAAACCCGCGACTCGGAGGGGCAGGAGTGCCGCGAATGCTTCGGCGGACAGCGCCGCTGGAGCCGCTGCCAGCAGTTTGAAGAGGGACAAGGGCTCATGGACCAAGACCTCCTGCAGCAAGCGAATGCTCACCGGCCTTTGGAACGACAGGCTGATTCCGGCGGACCCGTCGCAGGTTCGCATCCCCGGCGCCGAGGTAATCCCGCGCCCAGGCCCCAATGAGCGGGTCTGTTTTGTGGATTTTGTGAACAGGGGCTTCTCCTTCCCTGTTCATGATTTTCTTCGTGCACTGATGCACGTTTACGGAGTGCAATTGCACGATTTTACCCCCAATGGGCTTTTGCACATTGCGTGTTTCTTCGTTCTTTGCGAGTGCTTTTTGGGCGTTGCGCCCCACTTCGGGTTGTTTCGCCGCATCTTCAATGTCAAGCGCCAGCACAATGTCAAGGGACCTGGTGGTTTTGGAGTACAGACTCGACCAGACATCGAGTACTTCAAGATCAACTTTCTGCAGTCTGTGCAAGGATGGCGCCAAAAGTGGTTCTACATCAAGGATGTGACCACAGGCACCCAAGCGTTCGGGTTGCCTCCCTTTGACGCAGACGCCCTGGTGAAGAAGAGGCCATCCTGGATCGCACAGCCGACCGGAGTCGAAGCCGAAGAGGCTGACATTCTGATGGAGAAGGTGCTGAAGCTTCAGACCAATGTTGGTCGGGAGGTTACGGGCATCCATTTGCTGGCCACTTTTCTCAAGAGGTGAGTGCAGCCCCTCCGAGCCCGAGCTCATGCCATGTGGGCATACAGTGGGGTTTTTGATCCAACCCGCTCACGCGCAGTAGAACTTTCTGATGGGGAAGCGGAGAAGTTGGTAAGAGGCCTTACCAAACTGACTGATGAGGAGCCTTGCGAGATGAACTCGCCTATTCCACCTTATGAAACCAGCAACCCTCTACCGGAGGTAACAGTCGCTACCATATGTAAGTTGGTATGTTATGCATGTGTGATGTTAATTTTTGTTGTTTCTGTGTGCAGGGACACAGAATGTATGAGTCGATGCCGCCCTTGCCAGAGAGCGGCCCAGTGCCAGACAATGAGCCACTCGAGGCTGGCTCTGATGATGAAGTGACCTCACTCGCCACCGCACATACGCCAGAAGCTGATGAAGGCGATGCTGAGGTGCAGGCCCAGCAGAAGCGGTCGCGCGAGGAAGAAGACACTGCTGACTCGGAGGAGAAGGAGGGAAACCAGACGGAGTCGACAATGGCGCCACTCGATGTTC